>BOPM01000855.1:49963-71605 GCA_022179025.1 Porites australiensis | reverse complement strand
CAATAATTGACCGTCGAGTGTTCGATGCCCTCCACAAAACGTCACATAAGGAAGTTTTGCGTCGTAGTCGTGCAGCAACATCTGAGCTCAACTCAGTTTCCCTACAGGACGGGGGGGAGCTGTATAGACGCGCTCCTCAGTATGCAGCACACCGTCTATTGTTTCTAGATGACCCTAAGTGTAAAACCGTGCGTTTGTTTGCCATGGATTTCAGTAAAGCGTTCGACAGGGTTAATAATGAACTTTTGTCTTATAAGCTTAAGGATGTACCGTTAAATCCATTCATAATCAATTGGTATTTAAGCTTTCTTGAGAATCGTCAACAGTGCATTATTTACAACAGTTTTCAAGGACAATGGCAATGTGTCAACAGGGGCACTACACAGGGCAGTGTGAGTGGTGCGTACTTATTTAGTATTTTTATTAATGATCTGGAAATCAGCATAGATAATCATACTCTCATTGTTCCCATTTGGAGTAATGGCCACTGTCGTACGGATTTGGTGGATCAGTTTTTAATTTGGTCTAAGGAAAATAGTATGATTTGTAATCCGTCGAAATGTCAAGAAATTATTTTTCGCAAGAAAGGTTTTATTCAGGATATTGCGCAAGTTAATAACATTCCGCAATGCACGGAGCTGCCTATTTTAGGCGTTACGTTTCAGGAGAATTGTAAATATAGCGAACACGTACGTGCTAAGTTGATTAAGGCAAATAAGTGTCTGTTTGCATTTAGATCTCTACGGAAGCGAGGTTTCAGTCAAGGTGAAGTAGACCACCAATTTAGCGCCTCAGTTTAACCGAATTTCACTTATGGTCTGCCTGTTTATGGCGCTGTAAACTCAGATCTCAAGGTCGTACAAAACGTTTTGGATAGATGCTTTAAAAGGAAAGACACATTTAAGAGAACGGACATTCGAGAACATTTAGAAAAGGTGGATAAGAAGCTTTTCAAGGTACGTTCAGTGGATGCCGATTGCCAGCTTAGTAACATCATTCCGAAGAAAAAAAAAACAACGTATCAATGTATTAAACAAAAGTGCTCAACGCCCGGATATAAAGACTGAAAGATTTAAGAATGTTTTTGTAAATAGACTTATTTTCAGATATAATCTTTGATCTTTCTATTATTTGTATACAGTATGTCTTATGTATTTTTAGACTCCCAACTGCTGATGTAACTTAACATATGTCTTTTTATCTTAGGAGGAATAAAGATTGATTGATTGATTGATTGATTGAGTGGACGAAGAAGCAAAGCGTGATACTCGTGCAGAGCTAGCTGTTGTTTTGCTCATAAAGGATGAATTCATTTGCAGCAGACCCGTAAAGCCGTCACATTTAATCGCAGGAATTTAAGGGCCACGTCCACACGTATCCGGATACATTTTTTTTTTAAATCGGAGATTTATTTGTCCATTTTAGCCCTCCGCCCACACGTGATCGGTACTTTCTGGCACCAAAAACGCAGGTTTCAACAAACGGTCTTTCCTGGCACCAAAAACGCAGGTTTTAACAAACGGTGCCAGGATTGGTGACATTGAAAAACGACGTGCGGATGAACGAATACAGAGGTTTTAGAAAACAACATTACGCATGCTTTGTAAATGGATGCTATCGTATTTCAATCATTTTAGCGTTTTTATGTGGACAGGCGAAAAAGATTCAAATAGGCTTCGTGTGGACCCGTATTTCGGATACGTATGGACAAGGCCTTATTTCTTTTAACTTTAAGAGGAATCAAAACAATGTAGGGGGGCAAATGCCACGGCTATGCGCGTATACTGCAAATGTGTGCACCCTAATAAGGTAATAAGATACTTACCAGCCTGGGGTTTTCCCGAAGGTGCTGTACAACAGTTCGGCGTAACTCATCATGGGAGATTTGAATTCCTTTGATAAGGTCAAGCTGCTCTGAAAGTGCAAAAAACATGCAGTTTCCCTCTCCTTGATTGTCAGATATCGTAAACCCTTTTTCCAACGCAGTCCTCTTTAAAGTCTGCGAAAGCTCAGTTTTGCTGGGCTCTGTGAGTGCTTCCAGCAGTATTTGTTGAAGTGCACGGAAAATGGGTTTGCCTGTATGCAGACGATGAAAAGATAAAATAAGATAGAGGTTATTTCACGCCAGTTAAATAGGATATGGTGCACTGGTCTGAAGCTTAAACCGGCCGACAATTTCAGTAACATTACTCTGGTTTTAGAAGAACAAAATAACGTCACTCTACTGCAAAAATAAATTTTGGCTTTGGGTTAATTGGCAAAGCAAATATTGACATCACCTGTCATCGGTCCTGTTGCAGCATCTTTCTCAAAGTCATTCTTTAGAACGTCATCTTCTCGGTTTTTTTCAACACCTGTAAAAGTTTAAAATTAATTAGCAGTAAATTTAAATGGTTTGGCTGTAAGCGGGAGAGGGAAACAGTTATTTTAAGTCAGTTTACTTGGAGATGCTACACTAAGCATTGAAAAACTAAAAGCACCCGAAAAATCAAAAGTACCCTGGTTCAACAGAAGAAATAACCTCACTCCACTACAAAAAATAAGTTGTCTTTGGTTTAATTGACAATGACATTACCTGCTATCGGTCCTGTTGCAGCATCTTTTTCACAGTCGTTCTGTAGAACGTCATCTTCTTTGGTTATTTCAAGACCTGTAAAGTTAACAACAAAAATGATGACTTACAGAAAAACATGTCACTCTTAAAAAAATGAGCGATTCCAACCTTCATTTTTAGTGACAACCCACCATTGCTGCTGGATATGAATAGAAATCAGATGACTTTGATGAATCGCAATCTTATGGATTTAAAATTTTAATTTATCGTTAATATGTTATAAAATTATACGTGAAAGTTTCAAAAAATGGAATTGATCAGCCGGTAAAAACGATCTTGTTTGTTAAACAAATTCCCCTCATCAGTAACTCAAGAAATGTATGAAGAACAGTGTGGAGAATGTGAATACCAACATTAGGATAAAAGGTTAACAAAAATATTTCTGCAGGGATGCACATAAACCACGAAACATAATATAGTAAAAATGTATTTATGAAATCGCTATTGCAGAAGCAATGGACATACAGCGATAGATCATGAAGGCCAAATGGAGGATAATACTGAAAAGATACGCATTTGAAAATCATCAGGTACTAATTATTATTATTATTATCGTTACTTTAATTCTATCGGTAAATTTGATTTCTTACCATAGACCATCTTCCACATCCTGGCAACAAGGGCCTGGCACTGTCTCGCCCAAGAGAATCTTTCATCATAACATCTTCGCAGTCTTTGGATTTCCTCAAGCCGCTGTGTCCTTGATTTTTGACGGATGGCTGCAATCACCTTTGCCCATTCCTTGGGGTCATCAGAGTCGATCACAAATGACTCACCCATTGGAAGACCACGCAGTGCTTTTCCAAATCCGGAGTTTCCACTAACCAGAATGGGAAGACCAGCTGACATGGCTTCCACTGCTGTCAAACCAAACCCCTCGGTTCTTGATGGCATGATGGCCAGATCGACTTCACAAAACAACTCTCTCAATCTTTGTTTGTCTTTCACAAATGATCTTACAATCAGCTGGTTCTTTGAAATGCCAGTCTGGAGTAAGATTTCTGCGACGTCATCCTGCCTTCCATCAGATGCACCAACGAAAACAAGACTATAGGAGCTGTCCTTCAATTCAACTATGGATTTAGCGGCAATGTCGTATCCTTTAAGACTAAAGTCTTCAAAATCACCGCGACCGAAGGCTAACACTTTGAAATTTACATTCTCTTGTTCAGAATGCTCGACATGTGAAAACTCTGTAGAGCAACCTGGTACTAATTGAAAGATTTCTCGACGAGATGAACGCAACTGGGACGAGATCGCTTCTTTTAACTTGGGTCCAACGGCTACAACGAGATCTGCAATTTGACAAAGGTCAACTTCAGCTCTGTTCTTCCCTTCTCCCTTGGCAATGGCGCTTGGATAGTTCTTATGCATCGCCAGCTCTTCAGGCTCAGTGTGAACAACCTGCACCCACTTGCATCGATGAGACTTTCTGATAATCTGTGCTTGTCTACCAAGCTTTGCTCCATGGCCGATCACAACCTTAATGTCAAGGTCTTCTGGTGGATAGCTCAACCAGTCGAGAGGATCACTAAAGCCAGGTAGATGCTCTGCTTCCCTGATTGAAATGTTGTGACTTTTGGCAACTCTCTTGTCTTTTTCTCCACACTCAAATTCAGGTACAAGAATGGTCACTTCTACGTTTTCGTCTTTTGCCAAATGTATGGCAAGAGTCCTGTTTATTGTTGACAAGCCACCCCTGGACGAGCCCCACTCATTCGCTAGAAGGGTAACTTTCAGTACCAGACGCTCTGGACGAACCTGTGCAGTATCAGGTGATGATGATGGAGAACACGCTTCCTGTATGGGAACCAAAATTGGATACTTTAAAATAGAAATTTAATTTCTAGGGGCTTTTTGAATGAAAGTTTGCAAAACATGTTATCAACACGGTAGATGCTACAAACTTATTGCTCAACCGCAAAACAAAACAGCACATTTACAAAGACCTTGAGAAAAAGTTATATACCAACTGCTATGCCTAGCCAATTGACCTTATCAACTTACTTGATTTTAAGCACCAATGTTCGCTAAGTTGATAGCAACAAAGTCTTGTCTTACACTCCAGTGGAGCTCGTGGTAGGATAAATAAAGGCATACGTTAAACCTCATACTATAACCTTATAACAAAGCACATCCATGGACTTTGTAGAAGCCTCTTTAGTTTAAATATATGGCTACAGTCACTGTGGCTAGTCTTTATAAAGACACAATTTTAAGTAGTCTGTGTATTCGATTGATATGCACTATGCTAACAGCACTGCTAGAAATTGCATTTCACTGCTATCTACCTTACTTTCTATTTGTGAGAACCACTGTTCTTGTCCCGTAACTGTGAGTACCTCCTCTGCAGGTTTCTTCTTGCAAATCAGAGGTTCGCCTTGTCGTAACTCAAGGAGGTGAAGACAATCTTCATGAGGACATGCAATCTGATTATGGCTTGAGCATTTTTCCCACTGACAATACGGACAGGCGACCCGAATATGATACTGCAATCCACCTTTATAGAGATCACGTGACAAAGCTTGCAAAGTTGCCTCCACAAACTCACGAACCTGCACTGCCACCTCACTTGTGTCATCTACTGAGATCTGCTGAGGTTGGTTTCTTTGCTTGATAAAAAACTTAATAAACTGCTTCTTACAAATAAGAACAAAATCATGGAAAGTTTGCTTCCCAATAACAAACCACGCTCCATTTTGGAACAGGGTAGGGGACTGAGTTGGACCAGCTTTAGAACACCAACGGACAGATCGAGAAACAAGCCGTGTGAACAGACCATGGGGAACAGAACCGCTGACAAAGTAAACATACAGGGGACATGGGTCCAGCCTTGAGGGCGTCATAGAACAAAGGGAATCAGGCGAAGCTTTGAGTTGAGATGGAACAAAATACTTTTCACCTGTCTTTGAAGATGAAAATTTTGCAATCAATCCAAATCGTTCCATCAAATCAAGAATGTCTTTCCTGGCAACACCCTTCAAGAGAAAGTTGGAAAACACAAGATCAACCAGTTCCATGGAGAGAACACCGCTTTCTTTAACTTCCTTCCAGTGCTTGGCAACCTTAGGAACCTAACACGGAATAAGGTGAAGGAAAATAACAAAGCTTTCTTAAAATAGTGATATTTTGGGAGAATTTTGAGCCAGTCAATTAATGCACTTGTACATTGTTGGTTATTTTATTTAATATTTTAATTAACAAACCAAGAAAAAGATCCTGAATTTTCCGTTTTTGCGTGGGGACGCATATAAAGAAAAAGTTACGTAGTCTGCCTAGCAAGTACTACTGTGTGAATAAAAGTAAAGAGGATAGCCTTCTAAGCAGCCCTCCGTTTGGTTCGTACACAATTTTTTCCAATAACGTTAGAAGATTTACGAAGTTAAGTTTTCTTTTCTTTACAACGTTCACCATAACCTCGCGCTGAGAGAAAACAATAGAAACGTGGTTGTCGTGGTGGAAAGAAACAATGTGAAACAATGAAATGTGGAAAAGGAAAAAGGGATGTGGGAAAGTGGAAAAATGTTTTTCGTGGTAGAAAGGGCTAGTGTGGCTTCGTATTCATGAAAAATTAACGATTTGCGCGCATAGTAAACCGGAACAACTTATTGAACAATGAAAGCGGTATGAAATGTAACTTGCGTAACTACGTCACAGGCGAGTTAGCGCTTATTCCTTCGAAAACCTGAATCAACCAATGAATACTTTTCCTAGTTCTTACATATAGTCGTCAACCAGTCAAAAAGCAAGACCTTCATCTACCACGAAATAACTGGAAAACCTGTCCAAAGGGTTAAAACTAGCACACGACCTTATCTTAGGGCCTGTGTACATGGAGGTGAGGGACCCCAGGTAGGTGAGGTAGCCCGCTTAGGTGGGGTAACCAGTCTGTCCACATAATGTCTCATTTTAATTTGACCACGTTTACATGATAGCTGGGGTGACCAGCAGCGGGTTACCTCACCTACCTAGGGTCTTCCACCTCGATGTAAACTGGCGCTAAGATAAGGCCGTGTGCTATTTTCAACCCTTTAAAGAGATTCAACCGCATTTTATTCATGAGATAAAGACAAAAGGTTATGACATCATCAGCGTTTATGTATTCCAGCGAACATTCCACCGCAAAAAAGGCTGATTCTATCCCTAATATACTTCTGAGGCTATACTCCGAGTGGCCCCTTATGTTCCTCTGGGATATTTGAGCGATTAAAACACAGGAACGTTTGTCACCTTCCTCGAGGGTGACAAATTTCACGCGCGCTCGCGTAATTCGCTCGCTCCACTATCCCTGAGGAAGAGACTACTTGTAATCTAGTTGGAGAGGGTTGCGTAACGAGCCAAAAGGAAGACAGCGTAGGAGACAATACTTCTTGGTACAAGCTAAACTTCTTCTTTTTTGTGCAGGTTGAGCAGTGTTATAAATTTTTTCGCAATTCGCTCCTCGCGTGTATCAGTTCAGGAGGAGAAATGTCAGGTTTCCTTTCTATATACAATATGTATTTTCACTCTGTTTGGTTGTCCAATTTCATTGACCCTAGATAAAGGGAAAATTGCGGGTAAATTTGTTATAAGCTCCTCTTATTGTTAGCGGTTACCTCGTGACGTCACCTGATGTCCTTCGAAATTGAAACAAGAATCCTCTTGGGATATTACAACGTTCAAATAAGAAAGCGCAGTGAAAATGTTTCATTGTATTGTTTGCTCTTAGTGACGTCATTATAGCGGGTTGATTACAGGGACGACTGCTGACCAGGCATTAGTACTAATTCAGTTGTTATAGGTTTGTTATAAGATTTCATTTCAGAATTACATCGCCTACCCTAACTGTTTAACACTGGGAAAATATTAAATAGCAGCCCAATCCACTACGATTTTGCTCTTTAGAAATATTTGAGGAACAGTTAACATTTTCAAAAAGATAGCGAGCAATGCTCTTGATATAGTTATTTTTATTAGCTACAGCACGGTTGGAAACCTGTGATGTCCTCCAAAATGTGGAACATTATAAGCATTGCAAGTTTTAAAACACGTTTAAAATCCATTTCTTACCATTTTCGTAAAATCTGGAATAGTGATCAGCTGTCCGAACAAGTTTATCAGCCACTGGGTACTCAAGATGACTGTGCTACGGTGCTTGATAATTATCCCCAGGTCATGATAGAAATTCACCATGGTGGTAAACTCTTTCTTATCATGGATGAAGCACTTCTCCTTGGCAAGGGTCCGTAGTTTCGTTATACTCAGGTAATAATCTGGCTTGGGCTTGGAAAGTAAAGCGTTGATGATCTTCTCAAAGTGTAACCATCTAGTCAATAAAAGCAAAGACAAAATCGATAGCGCGCATTGAAGTAACCATGTCACAGCATACCCGTACCGAGTAAAGTACAGGGCCTTCTCTGTGCGATATTGATTCATTATTTGAACAACCGGGGACAGAAGCATGCACACGTTCCAAAACATGACTGCTGACATGTGATTAACCGTGGAGAATTTTTATTAGTATTAGGTCATTTGCATGATGGCGTCATTTTTCTACTACGACCAGAATCCTTTCGTTCTTTCTTTCATATTTAAATTTTGTAATCCCAGTGAGGTTTAAATAACAAAAACCTTAATTTACACAAGAAAGCAAAACCCTGAAGGATTCTGGTCGTAGTAGTAAAATGATGTCATAGTGCAAGTGGCCTATTGATGGTCTTTTAAAGTTGAAATAAGATAAATATAAGATTATATGAGCTTAACTAATACACTTGGTCATGTTCGAAATGGTTTCCCTGTGCAGTTATGCAGTTTACTACAGATTTAACGGGTGTGTGATCCACTTCACTTTTACCTTTTTAAAACAATGAAATGTACACATTGCTTTTCGGCCAATTCGAAATAAGATAATCAAACCCTTCAGGGTAGAATATTCTTTAACGCCAGTCAAAACTGCTTTTCATGGTTAACTTGTTTCAATCAACGAGATATTCTCATTTCTTATGACCGCTAGGTGGCTCATACAGGAATCACTGAATTTTTCTCTTCTCGCTGTAATTTTTTTTAACTAAAGTAAAAAACTACAATGAAGCAGCCTTAAGATGTTTTGCGGCCACGCTTTTATGTAGGGTCACAGTGGATGAGTTACTGATGACACCTCAAAGAAAAAATCTTACAAGGACTGGTGGATACAAACGCCATACCTATAAACCGCAATTTCAGTGCGTTCATAGTTCAACCCTTGACATGGAAACTATTTTTAATATTTACTTTAATTGATTCTGTTCTTGTATCACCATAATTTACCTCACAGGTATCCTCTCCCCAATGTAAGGTTCCTGTCTTAGCACTTCCATGATTTTTACTTGCAGAGCTTGGATGTCATCAATGTTTTCATCTTTCCCGAAAACCTTTTTCTGGATTTTTCTTTGAGTTAATTTTGCAGTGTTGTAGGCCGCACCACATGTCCTTCATAGTCCTTACCAGCAATTGCCTTCTGGATTTCTGTTTTCATTGTTTCAATGTCTTCAAATGGTTTGTCTGCATGGGTTCCTACAATGATCACTGGGGGGCGCAAATGAGGCACCTCTTTTTCTACATCATCACAGGTTTCTCTTCTCATCTGTGCAACGCTATGCACTGTGGACAGCCACGACAACAAGTTCTCAAGATTTGTTTCTCCATTTGGGTTTTCCAAATGAACATTCCGAGACCCTTGCCTCACACAAGGCTTGGCTGTGTCATGCAGTGACTTGCTGAGGTTGCACACCAGGATATACAGCGCACGTGATGTTAAAAATACAGGATGAGATGCATAATACAGGTGTTGTCCAGCAAAATCCCACAGTTCAATACTGACAACAGATTCTTCAGCCTTTATAACTTCACCTTGTATTTCCTTTATCAACTGTACAGCTCGCTCCTTGATCTCCTCTGGAAGTAAAGTAGTATCAACCACTAACTCATGATCAGGTCCTGTTAACGTGGGTTCACTAACACTGTCTTCGTTTGGATCGCAAACCTGTAGCACAGTAGGAAAAAATAATAACTGTCGATTCTGATTCTGAAAGACTTAACATAGCTGGTACGATTTTTTTCGATTATTCAGCCAATTAAAGTTGTTTTGATGACAGAAAATTCTTAATAAACTCAAACATTGAGGCACAATTATTGGAGGCTTAAGGTAGACAAAACATTAATATGTTCTTAAATTTTTTAAGGAACAGTAAATTTAAGAATATATAGGAAAATGGTGTTTGAATCAATGCCCCCAGCCTCTTGGCTCCTCGCATAAAGAAAAGGAAACAAGCGAAATTGTGATTAACAAAAGAGAAAAAAAAACTAAGCGATAGCTATACTCGAGGCCTAATTAACACTTAAAAATAAATCAAGATACGGCTATACTCACTTTGGTTTGCACACGCACTGCTAACCCAAAGGCTCAGCTTACGTGTAGATGCGTACAATCATGGAAATAGCCCGTTCTTGCAGTAACGATGGATTCAAGAAAAAACATCACATTTCAAAACCAACAAAGACAAACCTGGTTCACAAGAGAAACTTCCTCCTTTTCTCCATCAGTATCAACCTGTTTCCTATTCTTGTTATCACCACTTTGAAGTATTGCTTCACCTCTTTCCTCTCCCTGAACCCAGTCGCGGTTAACTGTAATATTATACATCTTTTCCACCACCATCTGTGCCACATCTCTCGAACATCCCAGCAATCCTTGTTTTCTCTCATCAATAGGTTGCCAATTCCTGACTTCATCAAGGTCTATCTGAAATTTTGAAGGATCCACTTCAATTCCGTCAGTACTTTTCTCTTTTCGATTAAACGGCAGACCAATGAGAGACTTCTTCAAACTTGTTTTTCCTGCCCGATCCTGCCCAATAAGTAATACTCGACCACGGTAAACATTAATGGCTCCATCTTTAAGAGCACTTTGATAAGCGAGCTGTGCTTTTTCACCACGTGCTTCTATTTCTAAAGGAGCTATTGAAAAAAAGAGAAACCGAATGGTTATTAAAGGTAAGTAATGTCTAAGAGGTTGCGTAGTCCGCGGTCAAGGGGGGAGGGGGATTATTTCTCATCAGAGAATTAGTTCTACACCAGTGTTAATTGTCCTTCTTGTGATCTTTCAGTACACTCTTTTAAGTTATTAAACCAAATATATGGTAAACATAATGTTACTGAATTTCGAATGTGACATATAATTAAATTTTGGTTATTTTTGATACTGTTAAACAATCCACCTGCTATTTTAAGCGTGTTTTTTTACTGCGCTTACTTCAAGTCTCCATGCATGTTCAAAACACCATGAATGGTGCGTAAAAATTAGTGTTGTGTTTTGCATCACCAGAATTATAAGTGTTGTTTGCACTCATGCGAAATACCTGTACCTCTAAAAGAAACAATTATTCTGAACATCAACGAACTAACTTCGTTCCAATAAGCGCCCACTCTCTAATAAGAACCCGTATTGCATAAGCACCCTCGTTCCAACCCGAGGGGGGGGGGGGGGTTAATTGGGTTAATTTTTGTTAGGTATGTACTGCTGGCCTCTCAAAACCCCGAACCCATTATAGTCTATACTGTGGCGATATTATAGACCCCATCTTAGTCACTTTTGGAAAAAAGAACATCCTAAAATGATCTGCCAGATTTTTGTTAAACTTGGTGTGGTGTAAATCTTACTATTTTTAAATCCCTACATACTTGGATTTTCTGACCCCAAAAATCCTGAAAATGTGCGACCCCGTTCCAGTCACTCTTATAAAAATGTAACCCCATAATAGTCAATCCAGTCGTGAAAATGCGACCCAATCCAGCAGCACATACCCATTAGCCTACTACTAGGAAGTACCCTCCACCCCGGCATTCCAAGCGCCTCAATACCAAAAAGCGCCGCTATTCAATCACCGACTATTGTTCCATCCTATCGTGACAAGGTTGACCCTAATTCACGCAACCCGAGTGAACGGCCGCGAACGCTCTCGATTGTTAAAATCAACAAAGGGCCTACAGCACCAAACATAGTACCAAAGTGTATGGTTTTGAATGCCCGGTCCCTGGCAAAACCTGATGCAGTTCGGGCTCTTTATGCTGAGCTTACTAACAATAACATTGATACCGTATTTCCTAGCATAATAGCCGGGAGCGATGACAGTAGTAATACTGGTTACTTCATCACACAGCCAATCAGAATCGAGTATTTCAAACACGTGACTGAATTAATTCACTTTCGACCAATCAGCGTTCAGGATTTCATGGGGGTAAGTACTACATGTAAAACCATCACGAAAAGTCTCCCAACATTCCCCCGTCATGTAAGACACACGAAAAGTCACGTTTCAACCAATTTTATTCTAACGTCATACCTAGCGTTACAATCGGGACGTGTGTGACCTCCTATTGACGTCACGCCCATTTCGTTTTAAAAAGTTTAAAAAGTCATCAAAAAAATGACCGGGAAAGCGATGGTTCAGTGGCCATCGCCGGTACTGGCAAGAAGTTCTCGCTTTCGGCCAATGAGTCCAGCCAGCCAGGTGGGACTCGAGGCCTACAGGTTCGAATCCTGTCGGGAACGTAACTCTTTTGGTTCTTAAATCAACTCCATTCTTGTTCCTAATGAGTGGAAAGTCTATTTATAAAAATAGGAATGAAAGGTGCGATCGCCTGGCAACACATGTGTTCTTGTTTAGCGCTAAAAATCGGATATATAAACAAAACACACACACACACACACATACACAGAGTGGAGCTGAAAACTCTCTATTTCAATTTTGACTCACCATTACGAAAGCGTTTTCTCCGTTCTATCTCGAGGAAACGACTAACTATTGAAATCTCAGCACTTGAGGAGCTTATGGTCGCCGTTAGTCAGTTAATTATGCGGCGTAACAAGCCCAAACTGGAATATAAATTAGTTCATCTCTACAGCTAGACCCAAGGGAGCACCTTGACTTATTATTGTAAAAGCACAAACAATTGATAACTTAACAAGGATCAATTAAAACGCGCGACAAATAAATTGACAAGACACGAGATACAGTTTTAAAAACTTTATTGAAAACCAGTGACAAAAAGAGTCGAATACACAGCGATTTGAAAGAGATGGAAATTAATCATCTTCTTCGTTCTCCTCTTTAGAAGGTGAATAAAAATTGGTTTCCAACGTCTTGGCGTTTTTGTGGGTAATTAATCCACAATCGTGACACCGAAGAAAGCCCTCTTTGATGTATTTTCTCTCCTCGGGGATCTGGTGATCGCATAAAGGACAAATCTTGTAGTTATCGTGCCAAAAGCATTTAGGACATTTCATGATCAATGTGAAGCACAGATTAGAGTTTTCGCAATGTTCACAGGGACTTTTAGAGTAAAAAGTAGTGGACGTTTCAGGGCTACTACTTTCTGTTTCCTCACTATCGTTTTCAGTGTCGTTGTCGCTCTCTTGGGTGCCTTCAGTTTCAACGCCATTCTCAGAAGCCACTTCCTCCTCCTCCTCCTCCTCCTCCTGATTTTCAATATCCGATGAACTCTCCTCATTATTGCTCTCATTATCAGAAGTATTTTCTACATTTCGGTAGCCTTTTTCCTTTTCTATTAAATCACTTAACAACTTTTTGTTCTTGATTAAACCTTTATCCATTCCTAACTCTGCAAGTCGAGTAAGACCTTACAAGTACTCCATGGGCGAAGAAGACGATTAATTTCCATCTCTTTCAAATCTCTGTTTATTTGACTCTTTTTGTCACTGGTTTTCAATAAAGTTTTTAAAACGGTATCCCGTGTCTTGTCAATTTATTTGTCGCGTGTTTTAATTGATCCTTGTTAAGTTATCAATTGTTTGTGTTTTTACAATAATAAGTCAAGGTGCTCCCTTGGGTCTAGCTGTAGAGATGAACTAATTTATATTCCAGTTTGGGCTTGTTACGCCGCATAATTAACTGACTAACGGCGACCATAAGCTCCTCAAGTGCTGAGATTTCAATAGTTAGTCGTTTCCTCGAGATAGAACGGAGAAAACGCTTTCGTAATGGTGAGTCAAAATTGAAATAGAGAGTTTTCAGCTCCACTCTGTGTATGTGTGTGTGTGTGTGTGTTTTGTTTATATATCCGATTTTTAGCGCTAAACAAGAACACATGTGTTGCCAGGCGATCGCACCTTTCATTCCTATTTTTATAAATAGACTTTCCACTCATTAGGAACAAGAATGGAGTTGATTTAAGAACCAAAAGAGTTACGTTCCCGACAGGATTCGAACCTGTAAGCCTCGAGTCCCACCTGGCTGGCTGGACTCATTGGCCGAAAGCGAGAACTTCTTGCCAGTACCGGCGATGGCCACTGAACCATCGCTTTCCCGGTCATTTTTTTGATGACTTTTTAAACTTTTTAAAACGAAATGGGCGTGACGTCAATAGGAGGTCACACACGTCCCGATTGTAACGCTAGGTATGACGTCAGAATAAAATTGGTTGAAACGTGACTTTTCGTGTGTCTTACATGAGGGGGGAATGTTGGGAGACTTTTCGTGATGGTTTTACATGTAGTACTTACCAACATGAAATCCTGAACGCTGATTGTTCGAGGGTGAATTAATTCAGTCACGTGTTTGAAATACTCGATTCTGATTGGCTGTGTGATGAAGTAACCAGTATTACTACTGACGACTATTTTTTTCCCACAAAAAGGAGTCGATTATTTGAGGGGGCGATTATTTCAAATATTGCTCACTGGAGGTCGTGCCCTAAAGATTTTGTTTTATTATTCCATCAAACCGAAAATTATTTTGGTCATTTGATAAAGTTTCAATGCCAACATCCTCGGCACCCGAGCTTGAATTGTCACTAATCAGTTTTGCTGGATCAGGCTTCACTGCAACTTGACAGGGAGGGGATAAAAGAAAGAGAAGATGGCGAGAGGGGTGGGGGTGGGCGATTATTGGAGGGAGGCGATTATTTTAAACATTTCGGTCTAAGGAGGCGATTATTCGAGGGACGGCTTTTATTCGAGGACTGTTTTGTTTCAGAGTCATGGTTGAGTAAGATAATCTTACCACATTCGAATTGGCCAGAGGGCTGTATTCAGGGGCACCCAACATCAATTTTCGGAAAATATCTGTTCGGAAGACGATTTGAGATCTAGAATTTTCGGAACATTTGTTGTAAAATTTCTTGCTTTCCTGCCTCTCCTAGGATTTTCGAACATCAAAAAAATGGTATAATTGCCCATTTTTAACTGATTTTTACCCTAAAAAGGTCCCCTAGCATTTTAGCGAGCCTTTTTTTTGGCTGAAATTTTCGAAGAGGTAAGTTTTAATCCTATAATTTTCGGTTCACTAGACTTTCAACTAGTGAAATCCGAACGGATGAAAAATTTTTAGGAGATAAAAATATGCCTATATCTACCGTTTAAATACTAAAATACGTTTAACAATGCTATGTTTAAGTGGTTTTGAACTATATTCTCGTTGGGTGCCCCCGTATATTATGGTGAGGAAAGATAGAGCTGGCTCGCCGATCGGTGGTGGTGTTGCTATTATTTGTCAGAATGAATGGAAGGGTAAAGCGTTAAATGTCACTGATAGCTTGGAATTTGAGTCTTAAGTTGGAGACCATGTCGCTTTGTAGACATGATGACCTCGTATAGCAGACGAGAATTCGCCTTCATAAACAAGCTTCGAACTCCAAATCAAGGGATTGCCAGAAGGAGCCATGATCGTAGACGTTTGCTAATTCTTGCTCATAAGGTGCCCTGCCCCTGTTTTATGGTTTCGAGACTTTTGCTTCGCAACCTAAAAGAAATAGACGCCCTGTTTCGAATAAGCGCCCTCATTTGAGAAACCAGAAGTATACAAGCGTTCCGGGCTCTAAATCGAGTCATTACGCTAAATAATTTAATGGCATTGTCTTTTGTTCAAATTATTCTGTAGTTTGTTGTCTCCTCTTTCTCTAAGCATTATGCTTTTGAAGTGGTGGGAAGGTTTGGTTGCCTTAGTGATCCTAAAGGCTACGTGCTGGGCAGGTTTCTGGGTGAAAGGCAAGACACCTTGCCGTCCATGTGGAGGGGGGGTGGGGAGGGGCGGTAAGACAATTCACTTACACTATTGCCGTGCGTGCTGACAGGGAAAACAACAAAAACTAACTTGCAAAACAAACCTAAGTGAAGCTAAGTGTGACTTATAACTTTGTTAAATGGTATAACAAATTTCAGACCAGTTATAGTTTAGATCACGAGAAGTGCTTTCTCAGACTTAAACACCGATATAAACCAAGCCACCTTTTCTAATTTGAAACTTGAACAGCGAGCTTTAAATACTGAACAGCTCAAAACTCTTCATCGTTAATGGTCTGTTTATTGTTTTGTAAGAATAATTTTTTATTTAAAAACATATTGTGTTCAGCGGCCAAACTTCCATAATTATAACATGTCAATATTACTTCATCCATTAAGAAATAAAAAGCCCTTAAGACTCTGCGGTTGTGTTTTCACTGAGTAAATTTTAGCTAGATAAAGCCAGAAAAGTCCAGAAATACAGTTTAAACACCTCGTCTTGTGTTAGCGAGTTAAACATGCTCATTGTTTTTTCGGCTTTATGACCGAAAAATTACGAAAACTTTGACAACCACGCGAGATGGTGTAACTTGTCCTGATAAATACCGCAGCCAATCGCGTTGCGCGTTGTGACAGACGCCTGCCAAATGACCGGCGAAATGAACATTTTATATTACTAGAGGCTGTAATAAAGGGCTACCACCAGTGCCCATTTACAATAAGCACGGGTGAATCTTTTGTCCTCGATGAACAAATCGACAATTAATAGGTAAGACTTTTAATTACTAATTCGTAGCCAGTGGTAGCGCAAACGTATCTGAAATCATTATTAAAGGATTACAATTGACAATCGAAAAAATGGATGAAAATTGATAAAAATTGATACTCACAACTCTTTCGATCTTCGATATTTATTGATTACCGATATCAATCCCTTAATTACTATCGATTAAAATCGAATAGAATCCATTATTTCGATTAACGAATTTCATCGATTTGGCACGGCGGGTTAAACCCACGCTACTTACGGCAATTATTGCTGTTACATTTTGAAACAGGATTTCATCATTACTTCCTATCCTCTTACTCTTTAGAGACACCATTCAACTGCATTCATAAAATAGCGAGAATCATTAAACAAAAACACATTCAAAGCGCTTCGTCTCCTAACATTTTTTAATGTGGCGCGCTTTTTCAATTTGAATCCTCTGAGTTCTTCCGAGCTAAATTTAAAAGTGAAAACAGCCAGTCAGTAATCGTCGGTATGTCAACAAACACCTACAAAAAATGTTCCGCTCAGCAGCAAATCGATCACAATGAAAACATAGCCTCCCCCGCAGGCGTTTCTAGGGGAGCTCGTATTTTTTCCCTCCCAGAAGAAATACTAGCCCGGGATCAGAAGACGTATTTCCGGTCGTCGCTTCTCTCCCTCCGAAAAATAAAGAAGCGACAACCGGAAATACGTCTGCTGTTCGCAGGCAACCCCCGAAGGCGTTTTTAGGGGAGCTCGTATTTCTTTAGTCTGCGAACAGCAGACTTATTTCCGGTCGTCGCTTCTCTCGCTCTGAAAGTTCGTGAAAACACAACTTGTGAGTCATTTAGTAAGGGTGTGATGGAATACCCTGCTTGGTGTTCATTAACCTTAGATATTACCCTACCCTGGATAATAGCTATTTTCCACCGCTGATTTGAAATTTTAAAAACAGACGAATTAATTAAAATGAATTAATACGTACAAGAAACTTACCATTGATTTTGAAAGTACAGTTTGTAGCATATCTTAATGATTTATCAAGCCCTCAAATTCGCTAAAAACCCGGGAACACAAAAAAAAAACTGACTTCCCTTTCCCAGGCAAATAGTGGAATTTTATGTCGGTCTTTTTCGAACTTCCGAATGACTACAATATCCGGATCCGCTGTGCTTACCTGCAACACCATATACACGTACTCCTTTCTTCCTTAACTTTAAGGCACGTATTATTGCCTCAACAGTTAAAGGATTATGAAACACACTCAGCTTCCTTAGCTCCCTGAGGTCACCAATCTCAACGGGTAATTCAGTTAGTTTATTTCCATCCAAGTCCAGCTCTTTAAGCTTGGTCAGCCTCTGTATACTGGTAGGTAAACCAACCAACTGGTTGAATTTCACCCACAGCTTTCTCAGCTCCCTGAGGTCACCAATCTCAGCAGGTAGTTCAGTTAGTTTATTTCCATCCAAGTACAGCCTTTCAAGCTTGGTCAGCCTCTGAATACTGGTGGGTAAGCCAACCAACTGGTTGTTATTCACCCACAGCTCCCTCAGTTCTCTGAGGTCACTAATCTCAGCAGGTAGTTCAGTTAGTTTATTTCCACCCAAGTGCACCCTTTCAAGCTTGGTAAGCCTCTGTATACTGGTAGGTAAACGAAACAACTGGTTGTCACTCACCCACAGTAACAACAGCTCCCTGAGGTCACTAATCTCAGCAGGTAGTTCAGTTAGTTTATTTCCATCCAAGAACAGCCTTTCAAGCTTGGTCAGCCTCTGAATACTGGTGGGTAAACCAACCAACTGGTTGTTACTCACCCACAGCTCCCTCAGTTCCCTGAGGTTACCAATCTCAGCAGGTAGTTCAGTTAGTTTATTTCCATCCAAGTACAGCCGTTCAAGCTTGGTCAGCCTCTGAATACTGTTGGATAAGCCAACCAACTGGTTGTTATTCACCCACAGCTCCCTCAGTTCCCTGAGGTCACTAATCTCAGCAGGTAGTTCAGTTAGTTTATTTCTATCCAAGAACAGCCTTTCAAGCTTGGTCAGCCTCTGTACACTGGTGGGTAAACCAACCAACTGGTTGTTACTCACCCACAGCTCTCTCAGTTCCCTGAGGTTACCAATCTCAGCAGGTAGTCCAGTTAGTTTATTTCCATCCAAGTACAGCCTTTCAAGCTTGGTCAGCCCCTGAATACTGGTAGGTAAACCAACCAACTGGTTGTTTTTCGCACTCAGCTCCCTCAGCTTCCTCAGGTCACTGATCTCAGAAGGTAGTTCAGTGATTTTGTTTTTATCCAATTTGAGCACAACAAGATTTTTCAGCTTGATGATACTTGCCGGTAATTCAATCAGGTTATGTTTATCCAGCACAAGTTTCTCTGTTTCACTCAGTTCAGTGACTGCGTTGAGTACCAAGAAGAGACTTTTTCCATTCAGATCCAAAACTGCTAATCCATCTTCATATTTTAAGTAATAATCTCTCAATTTTGTATTGGAATAATGCTCCATGTTTCAAATTGTTAATAAAAAGTCTCGACAGTTCTTCTTACCATCTAGAAATAACAAATGGTAACCAGTAGTATAGACAAATCAAAATCATAATTATCATCAAGATAGGTGAATTTTACAGAATTAAAATAAAAGAAATCTAGAACAGATGCTGTTAGTGTATTCAAAGAATCTTTCATTAGTAGACTAGGGTATCTAAAAGATAGTAATGCTGCTGCAAATTCTGTTGACAATGCATTAGTTAGGCAGTGATCCATCCGCTAGCATATGACTCAAAAGAATCGAAAATGACAATAAACTTTCCCCTATTCTTGCTGTATAGAGCTCAAGGGTTTCTTTTCTGCTTTTAAGTAGCTACCATTTTCTTCCAAGTGTCTCCTCTTTCTCATTTCAACTCAGTCTAAACTATTGTTGATTACCATTAAAAATGCAAGGAGGGAGGTCACTTAATTATTGAATCGAACAACAGTGGGTCCCTTCTGATCCCAACACATCTACATTTTGGAACAGAATTCATCGCGTGCAATTTCTAGTCTGCAATATGTGTATAGTTTCACTCTGTCACTGAAAGATTTTCACATACTTTGAGTAGTGTACTACATACAACAAACAACAAAAAAATCACTGACCATGATACAAGGAAAACAAATTATGCCAATATTGTGTACTGCTCAGACTGTTTGGAATAAAGGCCTTAAGAAACACTGATTCCCAATTGTGGCTACGTATGGGACGTGTATTATGGGTAGGTGAACATGTTTTTGATCAGGTACATGTAGTATAATAATTATATTACATCATAAGGTGACAAATGATTTGATTTCTGCAGATCTGGAAATAATCTCAGGAGGGGGCGGTTAATTCATTTTCAGTGGCAGGCAATGGGGATGCCTATTTGTCGGATTTATGCTTATTTGAGGGGAAAACACTTATTTGAAGTGGTCGCTTATTTCATTTTTTAGTATTTCAGCCTCAAGATGGCATTTTGTCTTTGTTTCACACAGGCAAAAAAACTAAGTAATGAAACTACAACATATTTTTCAATAAATACCCAAGTGTGTTATGATCATGTCCTTAGCTTGGAACTTTCCATTAAAACTATCCTGAAGTACTATATTCAGAGGAGCTGAGTCATCTGTCAGATGACTATCAGACTGATAGTGTGATGTCCCCAGATAAGTTATTCTCTTGTGACTGTAACTTTAATGCTACCCTTTTGAAAGATAAAAGTCCAGTATACCATGTATTTAGTAAGGCAGGGTGTTATTGTGGTCACTTATATGAGGGGGAGGGCCGGAAGCTTAAAAGAACACTATCCCATTACTGCGGATGTACCAGACTTATAGATTCTCTGCTAGGATGTTGAGAATTCAAAAAATCCACACAGTGTTATAGAACCTTTAAAAATCTTTGTATCATGCTCGGTTGAGTTACACCACTAAACCTTCTCAAAACTACAGATCAATGTTCCCATTTGATGTGAGTGAAATTGGGACTTTTGAACGTTGCTTTCATTTAGATACAACAAAGAAATGGATGAGACATGGATGCCACTGAAAAGATCTTGCAACGACATGTTAGTAAAATTTAAAATCTCCTTAACAAATATGACCAACTAAATTAACCAAACAGCTGGCCCTTGATGTATAGAAAAACAAGTGCAATGAAATCATAATAAATTATTATGTTTGACAAACCTTTGCGATGCCTTCATCATGTAAAGATTGCATTTTTATTTGAGTGTTTGAGGCTAGTACACTAGCAAATATTGAGCTCTGAGACAAGTTTCACAGCAGAAAAGCTGTAAAGTAAGCGCAACAATAGTCTGCCCGTATTTATGGCTAGTGACAGGCCAGGTAATCTATCCATACCCATAGAAGGAAACGGCGTATCTTAAGGTCTCTGATATACTTTCATTTCTGCGGCAATTGAAATGACAGGTCATTTGAACGGTTATTCTATGTATTCCTCTTCCAGATAAGGTCAATTGAATGAATGCACCCTTAAGAATATTCGGCCACTTCATTTGCGCTTTAAACCTGACCGAGGAATAGCAAAGAGCATACTTGTCATTCAAAGAGATGCAAGTAAGTGGCCGGTTATTCTATAGTTAACAAGAACGCTCTTAGTAGCGTTGATTCTCGCTTGCTTGGAGATGAGTTTTGTTGTCAAAGGCCCCGGTGCCGTTATACTACTTTTTCGTTTGGAATACAAAACGAGTGTTGTATGTCATAATGTATATACTCAAAAAGTAAAAATTGCAAGGAGAGACAGGCCGCACATCTTAGCCTCAAACCGGTGTGAAACCTTTGAAAACCTTCTACATACTGATATTACTCCGTTGCGGAGTGCTCTTTCAGGGATTCTACACTCGAAAAATTGAACGATGATTTTTATCGGTATCAGGGGCCCATGACTCTGTCAGTATAAATATACATAGCTTCTTTGTACCGGACCAAGATACGGCTCGGTACAATATATGTTCAGCACAGGAAAAACGGGTGTAAGTTGAACAGAACCTTATACAACACACAGTTAATTCAGTTCGCGCGTATTCCTGTTGAATTTTTTGTCCGTTTTATAAGATATCAATATCGCATGAAAGTAATAACATTTTCCATAGCTGCTTAGTATCTACTTTTAATATCTCCGTGCAGTCTCAGAGTACAATGTTTAGAGTTGTACACAGCATGCATTTTAGATAGATAGATAGATAGATAGATAGATAGATAGA
>BOPM01000855.1:422-18353 GCA_022179025.1 Porites australiensis | reverse complement strand
TATACCTGCCAACTTTTTCTGAGATGTAGGCGTGAGATTTTTATCCTGGGAGTGCTGGGATTTTTGAAAACGACACGATCATTTCCGAAGATTCTCGAAGAAGTCCGAAGTCTTCCGAAGACGTCCGAAGTCTGCCGAAGGCGAAGTTATCGAGAAAACGCTTATCCACAAAATCAGAGATCGCGAGGGAGCTATTGTCATTTATTCATTTTACACGTGGTTTTCGTTCCTTACATGGGTCTGAGTTAGCATATTTTTGGAAATTGTGTCAAGCAAGACGGCAACAACTCACATTTTTCAATCAGGCGTGAGAAATTGGTCCGCAGGCGTGAGCGGGCGTGAGACAACCTCGTCCCCAGGGCTTTTCCCTTAAAAAACGGGTGGGGCGGGAAAAGGCCCTGGCATCGGCTGGTCACGTGTCCCCTCGTACACCCTAAAATCCTGGGTGTAATAAATTAGCGCTATGAGAAAAGCTAAAATTATGCGTAACCTCACTGCGCGCGATCTTGGGCGGCCTTTTATATCTCTTAACGATTAACGAAAAGTTTTACAAGGTTTCCTTTTTGTCACAGATACTGGCTATGGTAATTTTTTGCTTTCCTCCGATTTCTATGAAGGGGACAGCGAGCGGTAACATTTGTAAAACTTCCTTTATAGAGCGATATAAATGACAAACAAGCTATCGTACATGCATAAAGTTTGAACTGGAAAAGTTCGTTTTTGCGACTCTTTTGATATTTTATTTTATTTCTTGCGAAGTGGACCGCCGAACATAACCTAGTTCCATTCACCTTAACTCTCAGCCATATCATCATTGCGATACGCGTTGGTTTAGACTTATCTTGTATGACCTGTATTTTTAAAAAATTCATTGACCTCTGCGGGACTTGACCGAAACCGGAAACCGCGCGTGAAAAGTCTCTGGCACCCAGGGTATCAAACGACTGGTAACAAAGAAAGCTAAAGAAAGACTTGGGTCCATTTAAAATTGACATAGCTGTAGTTGATTCCAATCGATCGGTCAATCTTCCCTTTAATATAAGGAAAATCCTTTGTACTTATCCTCGGAAGAGAAAAGATATAAGAGATCTTCAAATGTTTCAGATCGGCGACCTGTCATCGTTCCTGACTGGAGGGCTGACTTGCATCCGGCGCAGAGATTTGTTTGTTTTATGGTTGGGTTGTAGAGAGGACCAGACTCCATAAAGCATTTTGATGAACAATTCTATTTCAATTAAGTTCAATTTGTTTAAATTCACTGCAGATCCTAGAGGCAAAGGCCCGCATTTTTGTTTGACATTGGACAAAATCCCTTTCCGCTTGATGATCGTACAGTAATTCCACAGTCACAATGAATTTCAGTCGAAGTGCT
This sequence comes from Porites australiensis, assembly GCA_022179025.1. Taxonomy (NCBI): domain Eukaryota; kingdom Metazoa; phylum Cnidaria; class Anthozoa; order Scleractinia; family Poritidae; genus Porites; species Porites australiensis. Next base: position 16,981 of record BOPM01000855.1, on the reverse strand, counting down.
ACTCGATAACAGCGTGTCTCAACTCTGAAGCATTTGAAATATTTTGTACGTGACAACGTAGAGCCGGTACGCCCTTTCATAAACTTGTAGCATTTTAATAATACGCAGTTAAATGGATCTTAAGCTTTTGAATCGCACAGACGCGAAAATATTGCATACAGTTCGCGATATTATTATTTTCCATTGTTGCTCCGTTCGACTTCTGTCAGCGCAAAACCAGCGGGTTGCATATAAATTAGCTTCTCAGGAATATTTAGGCTGTGCACGTGACCAGCCGATGCCAGGGCCTTTTCCTGCCCCACCCATTTTTTAAGGGAAAAGCCCTGGGGACGAGGTTGGGCGTAAGATCGAAGTTTTCAACCCGCAGGCGTGAGAGTTGGCTGGTATAGTAATCTGTGCTCCGGTACTCACAGAAGGAACCCGGATTTGCGACGCATTGCGCGAATCGCCGTGGCGCGTTGCACCCGAGAAGCAAAGCTTGAAGCAGTACAACGCCACTATATCAAAATATATCAATCTAATTTTTTGTTATGTTATATAAAATTTATCCCCCTTTAACATATGTAAAAATTGAGGTTAAGAAATGTTAAGCTTTTGCAAACGAAACGCCGAAAGACGATTAGGTGATATTTAGTGGAAGGAGGAGGTATTCAACACTTTCAAATTAAACTCAAATTTTGGCATTGTACGACCAACAAGTTAGACTTATAGGCATACAGATATAAACATATGAAACTGTTTATTGCTATTGTTATGAAACGAATTTATCTATTTAACATTGTAGCCTGAAATTACAGAAAGAAAATAGGAATTCCGGTTTGCAAAAAGGAAAATTTCGCCGGCCTTCAAGCGCACCGGAAGTGCGGAAAGAGCGCTCGTGCCAGTCCTACTCCGCATCACACATTAAATGAAGAGCCGAGCGCTCGTTTCACCGCCCAACATTTATCCGCCCTGGTTGGAGTTACCAGTATCATGAGTTCGAGATATCGGGGGTAAAATGATCTGAAGGGAAATGAAAATTGCCTCGAGTTAGCGGGAGGTTCGAGTTACCGGGAGTTGACTGCTGTTTTTTTTTTCTTTTTGTCACACAAAGTTGGTATCTTGGTAGTAACAAGTTTTTCAGTACAGTATGTGGTCCTTGGTCCGGTTTTTCTCTGTGATGTGATTTTTGGGACGAATTAAAGGTTTCAATACAAACGAAAACTTCCGCGGCAGACCCAGGGGGAGAGTCCGGGGGGTTCGGACCCCCTATGAGACCTATGATGCTTGTTTGGGACTGAAATTCTCAGGTCTTCCTACATCGACAGGATCGCATACACGTATCACTTTTTAACTGTAGTCTGAATTGAACTGGTCACTCGTCTCCCCCCTCTGACCCGCGCACCCCACGGGTCATGGGGTGGAGACGTATGACATTTCAGACTGTTTACCCCCGCCGACCTGTAAATTTTCCGGTCCTTTTACTGGCCCCATCAACTGGAACTCGAATCCATCGGGGCTGTTGCTCTTTTTGCCCCGCTGCTTTGTTTTCTCCTGACACGGATGAAAAACCGAACTCGGTGTATTTAAGTAACGTTTTTTTGTCTATTTTTATCGTTATCATCATCATTAGAGCGCTTTAGGGCCCGCCCGTCCCTCCCCCTTTATTTTTCGACCAAAATGAGGCCCAAAGGGCCGAAAAAAATTTTTTTGGAGACCGCCCCCCTTATCTCAGGGTCTGGATGACCCCCCCCCCCCTCTTATCTGAGGGTCTGGATCGGCCACTGTATTAAAACATAGCATTGTCGAACTTATTTTAGTATTTAACGGTAGATATATATAGGCGTATTTTTATCCCCTACAAAACTCACCTTTTCGATTCAGCCAGAAAAAAGGCTCCCGGAAATTCTAGGTGACTTTTTACGGTAAAAATCCGTTAAAAATGGGCAATTATATCATTTTTTAGATCCTAGGAGAGGCAGGCAAGCAAGAAATTTTACAACAAATGTTCCGAAAATTCTAGATCTCAAATCGTCTTCCGAACAGATATTTTCCGAAAATTGGCGTTGGGTGCCCCTATTTAGATTCTGGGGCGAGTAGGACTACGAGTACGAGATGAATTTCTGTCCGTACTAAGTAGTGGTCTTACGTGAAGCCAACGTCATTTTGGCGGGAAAACGTGAGAGTCGTTGTCATTCTACTGGCGGGAGCAAGTTCTGCGACCGGGAAGGGAAAGGGCTAAACATAGCCTGCGCGCAGACAAAATTAAACTCTGGTTTATCGTCAGCACGCAGGCTAGGCTAAACATAACCGCATTAATTTTTCAGGTGAAAAATAGTACAACAAGAAGACGCCCGAAGGCGTTTACGCGGGATGTGTGGGTTTAAGAAAAATTACGGGTATGTTGGATGGCAATGGAAAGTTGTGCAGTGTATGCAACAAATGTGTGCAGGAGAGACGGAGATGTTCTGTTAAGGACTAATACACTAGAAGATGAGTTACACACAAGGGTTCCTTTGCTACTCAAAACAAAACTTACATCAATATTACCACCATATATCTTAGTAGTATGGGGTAGTTCAATAAAATTTGCATTCCTTTACTAATGTCCTCAAAAAATGCGCTTCCACATTTAACAATAGCATGTAATGTATCATACTTCCAATAACTACAGGGCTTCAAGGAAGTGCTCTAGGGAAAACTTCAGGGAGCCCTTTGGGCTCCCGAAGCATTTTTAGCTGGGGTGCCCGGGGCCTCCAAGTTGGTCGCCCAAATTAATAAATCAATGAGCTGTTAGTTAATTATTAAAAATTAAACAAATTATTTTCTTAACAAGTCAAGCAGAAGTCTGTGAATATTTTTTTCATGAAAAATCACATCCCTTTGACCTCCTGAGCGTGCGAAAAAAAAAAACCGGCACGTTGTCATATGAAAGTAAGTTTTCGCGCCATATGAGAAACATGGACAACGCCGCCGAACATTTCATGTTTTTTAAATGGCAAAGTAAATTTGGGGTCAAAAATAAGGGCACTATTCTTTTTACTAATCATTTTGATTTAGGTTGAAAAGAAAATTCGCTTATTAAGATTGACTGAGATCCCGTGGAGCTTTCCAGGAAAACTGTTATCATTTCAACGAAACCGCGGCACCCCCCGGGGGGTTACTTGCGTTAATTTTTGCTGGGTATGTGCCGCTGGCCTCTCAGAGCCCCTACCCCATTATAGTCTTTTCTGTGGCCAATTGTAGACCCCACATTAGTCATTCTTGGGCAGATATGTAATTTTTGCGATCCCAACTTAGTCACTTTCTATTTACGTATCTAACTTATCAATCCTTTAAATAGGTCATCAAAAAATGAATTGACCCATTTCTTTAATAAATTGAATGAAGAACACTTTACTTTTCACCTACAGTACAAATATCCTGATACGCTTGCTAACCGTAAATATGAACAGCTCTCGTACGCCCAAAAGTAGTAACTCTTTTGAAAATGCAACGCTATTAATAGTCAATCTAGTCGTGAAAATGCGACCTCATCCAGCGCTACATCCCCATTAGCCTCTTTATAAGGAAGTGCCCCCTCCCCCGGGCCGCCCTAAAACCATTATCTCTTTTGAATAGATTATCTTGTTGTAAAGTCGTCGTTTAAGCGCAAAACGGAAGTATTTTCTTTCTATATTACCGGTGAAATGTTCGGGACAAATGTAGATTCGGTTAGCTTTTGCGTATTTATTTTTAGTACGTGATACGTAATGCCTTGTCACGACACGAAAGACAATGCGGGATTTATACCCGATTCTAGAACAATCACAATTACTATAGTCGTCTCTTTTCTTTTTTATGCATCGTATTTTACTGGAATAACAATCTTAGTTATGTTTTAGCCTCGCAGACACAGCAGTAAAAAAAGGTAAAAATATTTAAAGAACATAAAAGACCGACCCCTTGTTTATTCAGCGATTTTTCAAAATACAAAAATATTGTTTTGCGTCGCCGACCGTACTTCACGCCTGTCAGAGCAAAAGTAACAATTTGTTTTGAAAAACTAACTAATGAACAATCGTAATTTGAAGAAAAAATTTCAATGTTATTATGAAAAGCTGTTACTATCGAAAACTGTGCAGCTTGTCACGTTCATAGTCAAGGATTATGTTACATGTGAATTCACGTGAAACAACCTTTGAACATCAACGCGTGCCCGCTGCCCGATTTAACAACATTTTCCTAAAGCTTTTTGATAGACATGCTACTTATTGCTACTTACAAGTCGACCTCAAGAGTTTCTTAGCGAGCGGAGCGTTCTTTTTAGGCCGCGAAGCCACTGAGAGAGCTACGATTTCGCAAGTCAATAAATTCTAGACATTCTTAGCTTTTTGACTGTAACTCAACAGAGACAAGAAACCAACACCAGCAAGTCGCCCGGCTGGGCCACCTAGACAATATTTTCAGTCGCCCGAGGCCAAGTCTTGCGCCGTATTAAGAGCACGGCCTTGAGTCTTCGTCCTCCTCTACACGGTGACCTTACTTTTCCCTCCTTTGCTGACGCAGTATCTTTTTTCGGCTTGTGCAATCCAGCCTGACTTGCACGTGCTTCGACGTTGCGGCCAATAAAAATCCACACAATTTTTCGGGACGGGCACGGGATACGGGAAAGTTAAAAAAACAAGGCAATTTTTGACTCCCAAGACGACGAAAGGAATGTGCTACCGAATTTTAGACGCTGGCTGACTACGTCATCCCGCGTAATAAAGCTTTCCTGGTTGAATATTTTTCGAGAATACGCACAAAAATTTCAAATTAAATCTCGTTCTCGCATCGTTCTCTTCCTCAAATCTAAAGCTCTCTATTATCATTATGGTGTATGCTTCACGGCAAATAGTTATAGCCGCAGTAGCCTTTGGACTTGTCCGGTTTTTGAAACAATGACCATTTGTTTCATCTCCAGACATTTACGTCATTTAATTCAATAGCCGCACTCAGACATGCAACACAGCGCCTTCACCAAACCGATGATCGTTTGCTCCGGTGGAAACTTTCAGTCTTTCAAGTTCCCGTCAATACAGGTTTGTTTTTTGTACTCTTAACTTGTAGATTTTAAGGCATGATATACTGACTATGTTATGAGAGGCTTTTATAAAGGATGTCAAGAATAGATCAAGATCACGTTATATCGCAATTCCTTTCCTTGTGTCGAAGTCTGATCTGTGTACGGTAACACGCGCTCACTTTTCAGCTATGATTTGTATTTAACAAAGTGATCGAATACTAATATAATGCTCAAATTGAACGTTTGACCGTTTGCCGTGTAGGAAGGAACCAGCATGGACGCGAGAGGCTTACAATTATTAATATGTGACAAATTAACAAATTGCTCAAAGAGCAAGTGAAGGTGCATTGAGAGAATCTTTTGAAGCAGTATGTAAACTGTTAGACCGTTTTAAAGTCCGGTTTCGGTTTCTAATAATAATAGAGATTAAATAAGGTGTTACTTGCAGCAAAATGCACTGGAAATTAAAAGTTTTTCAGAAACAACGTAAATGAAACAAGAGTTCGTCGGTATTTACGGTTTGATAACTATAAAATTCGCGTGATTAATAGAGCCCTTTGAGAGTAAATCGCATAAATCATTTTGGGCGATCACTGCCCTTCGTACTGGCGTGAAAGGGAACCCTTACAATGAAAGGTAAAATATTGCTTTGCAGACCTGAGCAGACTGAACTGTGAACTAACAAAAGGTGTGAGCAGTTCAGTCAGGAGCATGTAAGAGATATTACCTACTTCAAAAATGAAATGCAACAATATTAAATGAAGGTTATAAGGGTAAAGGGAAGCAGCAACAGTTGTTCTACAATTCACAATTGCTTAGTTACATAAATGTTCATGATCTCTAAATAAATACGGTAACATAACAATCACCGTTACATATACGGTACACCTCAAAGCTAGTGATGTCTGTTAAACCAGGAACAGACCCAGAACACCCCCGGAAAAGTTCGAAACACCCCCCTGACAGACCGGAAACCCCCAGAGCACCCTTGAATGAAATTTATCATCAATGAATTGGGTTTTGTTCGGTTAAAACTGAATTTAAGTGATTTAATTATGATTAAAATGACAAATTTTAAACTTTCAGTTTCGGGCAGGTGAAACGTTGTGTCTGTTAGCCTAATTTTAACCTATAAGGATTATCTTTATCTAATTTTATAAAATAACTAAGATAGTACGTGCACTCTGATTGGCCGAGAGGGGTGTTTGCGTGAGACTATGTAAACATGGTTGTGACATCAAGATGTTTCGCTTTTCACGCGCTAATCACGCAAGCACAAATTTGAAAAAGTTTTTGAGTTCAAAACTCAACAAGTTTACTTAATTACCCATTCCTTCATCGCCTGAAACTTCATCCAGGTAGAATTGAAGTCCTGGCATATTATTATGCCTGAGTGTTTCTAGGATATATAACACATTAAGCATTTCAACCCGTAGCCGTAAAAAAAAATTAGGCAGTCGTTCTATATCCTTTCTGGTTCATCCAGGTAGAATTTGAAGTCGTGGCATGATATCATTATGCCTGAGCACTTCTAGGATATATAACAAGTTTAGCATTTCGACCCGTAGCCGTAAAAAAAAAATTAGGCAGTTGTTCTATATCCTTTCTGGTTCATCCAGGTTATGTCCTGGCATAATACTATGCCTGAGCGCTTCTAGGATATATAATAGCAGTTTGACCCGTAGAAAAAACAAACTCAGGCCGTTAATTTTGTAGGAGATATTTAAGCGTTTTTGTCTGTGTTAGCAATGTGATCGACTTCATACACAGACTTTAGTTTTATAATATGTTTTTTTCTTTGACGGCACTGAATAATTTTAGCCGAAACCAGAGCCGTACATTTGTTGAATGCCGTGCTATTAAATTTCTCGCCCTAGAATGATGACATGATGGCATGAAAATTGATGCCTCTATCGTATTAGATGCGAAATATGATCAGAGATAAATGGAATAGTGAATGTTACAAGCTTCTGAGTATCCAGCTGTGATAGGGGACTTTTAGTCCCCTATCTCAGCTAGATACCCAAGATTTTTTTGGTTGCTACGACGGTGCAGCTCATTATGATGATCACATGTAATATTAATGCAAGAAATATCAACCTTCGTTATCTTAAAGGCTACTAGTACAGATGGACAAACAAGAAGACGTCATATCTTTAAGATTTTTCCATTTATTAAATGGCATCAGATAATACACTAATAATTCTAGTATGTTGCGACCAAATGACCTCTGAAGCCCGAACCCACACATAGTGCGCTTGGGCTGCCTGTGGGAAGACAATAGGAAATAGTATAAACAGAGACAAAACAGGCGACATAACCTGCATAATAGTAGTCTTGAAAACACATACAGATACTGTACATTTGTTTTCTAGAGTGGCCTCCACAACATACATACAGCAATTCAAATCTAGTGCGTTTCGATAGGAATACTACTACCAGGCAGACCAGGATACCTAAATTATTTTTGACTGCACAAACGGTGAACCCTCCGCGATTTCTGTTGCATGTGCCAAATGAAAGCATCGCTAATAAACATCCGATTAACATCCAGATATTCTGCAGGAATTTACGCTCGCTGTTAAAGGATTTTGTGCATTATTTTCAGTGTTCTTGAAAGATCAGGTTAGGTACACAGCTTCATGGCTGCACTGACCTGTCTACGCTCTGCATAAGAGACAAATCTCACACTTACCTGCCCCTTCCCCAAATCGTTTGTTTGTAATCTCCCAGACTCTGGGAGACATGCATGTGACCAGCGTTTTCCAGGGTCTCTCTCTCTCTTGCTCCGTAGGGGGGTAGGAGAGAACCCTGGGAACGAGGTTGGTTGTTTACGAGAGGGTTGCATGCCCGTATAGAGAAATGACCAGAAAGCCTCGGAGTCGCGTTAAAATAATATAATTTGTCAAAATGTGATTGGATACTAAGGCTGTTATAGACAGCATGCATGGAAGGTACTGGCAGCAGGGGCAAACAATGATTGATTCCAGGGTTACCAGATGCAATTTTCTTTGATATTGCATGTCAACATAGTTTTCCCTTGTTAGATTTTCATCGTTGAGCATGCCAAGAGACTTAGAGGATTATATATGTTAAGCAAGTCTTCATTTGGGAAGACTGAATGGAGTGGATCGATATTGCCATTCGAATAAGTCACAGATGGGTATCATCAACATACATTCTTGGTTCAGAGTGAGACAGCTAGGCAATTGGGCAAATCATTGATATATATCAAAAACAGTAGAGGCCCTTATATTGTTCCTTGGGGAATACCATACTTGAGCCGGGGTGCAACCTTCTGAAAGGGAATCATTGACAAGACATGTCTGGGTATGATTATGTAAAAAAGGGAGAAAAAACCTTTATGGGTAACACCTGATCATGATATCCTATATATAGGTGTAATTTAGACACTAGGATCTGATCAACTGTGTCAAAAATTAAACGCTTTCTTAACGTCAAGAAAAGCAACAGCGTTAACATTACCTATATCAATGTTACAGGCCCAACTATAGGTTACCTCTAATAAGACTGTATGGCACACATAGAATCCTGATTGGTGCTTAGACAAAAGATTATGATCCTATAAATTGGCAAAGAGTTGCAATATTATAGATAATTCTCTCAAATACTTTGCCAGTTATAGAGTTAACTAATATTGGACGATAATTGTCTATATATGTGTCGCCTGGCTCTTTCATCACTGACTTGAATAGAGGAGTAACCCTTGCAGACTACCAGTCATCAGGAAATATATTACCATTATAAAAAACTTTTAAATATAATTGACATATGAGGTGCAATAATAAATCAGCAAAATCAATAATAAGCTGACTTTAAGATATTCCATCTCGACCAGCACCCCCTAGATCTATTCAGTTTTTTTAAAAAGAGACAACACCTGATTACTATCAGTGGGGATGAGCTTTAAAGGCCAGAGATATTTAAATTCCTGAAAACTGGGGCCATAATGTTTAAACGTATTTCGCAAGCCAGTTTCGGGCCAATTCACTGAGTGGGAAAGTAATCATCCAAAGCATTTGACAAATTGGTGTAATTTAGTTATAGAAATTACTCCCATTCAGACTTAATTCCTTAACAGAAGACCTGCCAAGATTTATGAGAAGTGAAAGTGCATTGATTAGACCTGCCATGTTTTATGCGGGTCATCATCAGATTCACTAAATTTGTTTTCATAAAATAATTTGTTAGCCTGTTTGATTTCAGCATTGACTTTGTTATGCATTCCTTTAAAACAGACCCAATTGTGCGGATCATTGGATGTAATTGCTTAAAGTGCCTTGTCAGCAGTTAAAAAGAGATGCAAAGTTCTAAACTAGGTATGTGAAAGGGTCAGTACAGGGCTGAAAATAACGGTCGGTCAATGGACAATGTCCAGCCTGATCGCGGACTTGACCGATGAAACTCCGCTCTTGCCGCGGTCATTTTTGGATACGAACATTTCATTTTGCATACAGTTGTCGCTTAATGCTCTATAATGCTGTAATGATTTCTTTTTTCTTTGGCGTTTTTTGCTGCTTTGCACTAAACCCTTCTAAGAAAAAGAACACCACAATAAATTAATTTCATTTTGTAATGAAATGCAACAAAGTGAAGTGAATAACAAACTGAGTTGTGGAGTAACGCAACATTGCAGGTCCTACAGTACTTTCTGCTTTGCTGAAATCAGTAATGTGACCTTCTTTGGGAATTCGATGAAATTCTGTCAAATCGATCGCAATAGACCTGGTCACAGTCTTCGATGCCATCTTGACGAGTAGGCAAACGCATGAGAATTAAATTACAGTTTTTGTTTGAGAATCTAATGTCAAATAATTTCGGTAAAACGGCTCTTCTGAAAAAAATATGATTTGCAAACTAAAGCTTTGCTCCTAAGGATTCTACTGAAAAAAATTAAGTGCGTTACATGCACTAGAAGACCTTGACTCTGTTTCGAACTCAAATCATACATTAATATTAAATACCCAATGACAATGGCCAAAAGAAAGATGTGTTTTTAGGGCTTTTCAAATTTATAATACTTTTCTTCTTTACAGACTTGACAGCAAAGAATCAGCCAGACACAACCACAAAGTCAGACAAACAGATACCAGGTACTTAATCCTGTGAATCAGAAGATACAGTATGAGTTTTCCAGATTAAATGATTGAACACTGGTTTCAGTAGAAATAACACTAATCTTTCAATATAGTTGTTTGTCACATCTAGAGCACACAGTTTTCTCTTATTATTGTGAGATAATTGTCTCTGCCAAGAGAGCAGTATATTTTTGCCTGGTGTTTTATAACCCCTTTTTCTTTTCCAGAAATATTGCTGAAAAATGCTGTTTTATTATAATATTGAAGCTCATGTTTTTTATCCATTTTCTGGTCACTATCTGGCCAAAAAGATCCAAAACTTTCTAAAATGGTTTAAGTCCAACACGACGCTGCCTTTTGTTTTTGATATGCTAAAATAAAATTAATGTAAGTGGTGTTTTGAAAAGTGACAAAGCCCCCAAAACTTTTCCTCTTTGCTTTCTCTCCTCCCTACTTCTATCATTTTCCCTGTTCCATTTTTCCCTTATCTTGGGGATTTAGTCTAATTACTAGGCTTGTTTTTGGTGAGACAATAATATTGTTTTCGGGAAAACATTAAGCATCGTCAAATTATTTTGAAGGAAGAGGAGATGGGAAATGAAACTTCTTGAAAACATCCTTGTCTTTGTTTCAGCTGTGTTTGAATTATTTCAATAATTTAGGAACTGTCTAAGGAAAATATCCACAAAATTGAAAATGATGTTGTGGAAGGGATCCACTCCCAAACTTTTTGATGGTATAGTATAGTCTCTGCAGTCTATCTATCCACCCACTCACCCACCTACGACTACCTCAACAAAATAACCTACGACCTGCTCATTATTATGAGTCGCCCGTAGCTCAGTGATTAGAGCATCCTACCGGTCGGTATCTTGAAGGTTGTGGGTTTGATTCTTGCTAAGGGCTCGGATTTTTTTCTGAGCATTTCTTCTTTGTACCTATCATTCATCCATGTGCTGTTTTCTATTATTTATTATTTTCGTAAATTGACTGTCTGTCCCTCCTGGTAAGGGTTGCTAATCAAGTCAATCAGCTACTAGAATTGACGAAAAATCCTTGTTAACAGATTCTGTATGCCTTGAGGAGTGCCAGAAACAGCTGCGATCACTTTATGAAATCAGCAGCAAAGTCAAAATCATTCCATGGGACCAGAACTCTGCTGTTGGTATTGACGCGATCTACACAGACTTGTCTTGGGTCGAGGATCACAGGACACCCGTTGGAGTAACACAAGTGGAACTTAACCACTACACTGAGATTTTTTGCACTAGAGGCCCTCGTCGTGGGCCAAGGCGAATTTTGGTTTATGGACAGCCAGGTAAGTGAGTGAATTGAGTAAGAGTTGTCTTAATTTAACTGGAGGGTAAGCAAGTGCAAAAACGACAAACAAGAAAACAGGAACCATTGGTCTAAAGCATAATTAATCCACACAAGGTGATAGCGAATGCAATGTATCAGCCGGTGATGTACAGGTTTTTTTGGGTATTTTGCTGACATGTACATTCCAAGTGGAGTAATTTTTTACCATGCTTTCAAACCCAATGGAAAGTTTTGTCTGTTGCTACAGTCTGTATTATAAATAAACAAAGTTTATCTGTTAACCATTCTGATCATAAACAAAATATTTAATTGGCTTTAGAGCAATCACACCCTACACTGCAGGCTCCTGCAATTAATGCAACCTCGTTCACAGGGTTCTCTCCTACCCACCCTCTCGCTCCGTAGGGCGGGTTGGAGAGAACCCTGGAACGAGGTTGCAATTAATGTCGTAATAATGGTAATAATATTGTGACTCAATTTGTATAGGAAATTCAAGTTTAATTAAATGCTTGCCAAAAGGATAAAACTAAAAACATAAAAAAACCTTCCAAGGATTAAATTGCACCAAAACCTTCACAATAGACTAATGAGTGGCAGTTTGACATCACGGGCCCAGTTGTTTGAAGGCCGATAAGCGCTAACGTCGGTGGGGTTAAATTTTAACCCAGGTTTCTTTTTCTTTTTATTAAAAGCATTTTCCTCGGATGATTTAGAGTATTAGAGTATTTCGCATTAACCCTGGGTTATCTAAACCCAGCGTTGAACAACACGGCTTAGCTAAGCAATCTGTGTATGAAGGATTTATTTGCATTGTCTTTATCATAAATAATTTTGAATATGTATAGTAGATACCATTATCGATAAATGTAACTCTAGTCTTTAATCAAAGCTAAGAATTCCAAAATACCCCCTTTTTAAGGCGGGTAATTTTCTTTTTGGCATAACTTTAAAGGCAAATGCCACCCATGTGTTGTTCACTTTGCATATGGCATAAAAAGTTTAAACATATTTCCGTGAAAAAAATATATATATAATTTAAATAAATTCTCCTAAAGTTGTATGAAAATTGTACATTTCACATTTCAATATTTTAGGAGGGTCTCAATGGGGTTAACCGATAGACGTAAAGTAAAAAGGCCAAAAATTTAATCCATAGCCGTAAACTTAATCCGTTAGCCGTTAATAGCGTAACAAGAGTTAACCGTAAAAGAAATTGTTGTCAAGATTTGTTGATTTTAAGGAAGGTGGTAAACTCACTTATGGTTGCGTTGTTTATTTCCCAGCTACTTTGACTTCGTACGCCCATTAGGCCACCGCTCTCTCACTCTCTCTCTTTCCGTAGCGAAAGTCTAGCTTCTTGCTGGGGATTAATATTTGCGATTTTCAGGAGGTCGTACCCGCGAAACACTAGTGAAGCAACACGCAAAGATCTCATTGTTTGTAAAACACGTTACCGATAAATTACAGTTCCCTGTTTTTCTCTGACGCTACGGTAAAGATGCCGTGCGTAGTCCTTGTACGGCGTCGCCGATTTCCCTTTCGTAAACGGTCGTTGCCATTTTTAACGGTCGATACCACCATTGGCGTCTTTCCACGCAATCTCGGTCAAGGTATTTCGGTGGCGAACTCACTTGGACCACGTGACCTGAAACGCATTTGCCGCACGGACTAATGAGGCCTACGGACAAGGCAACGGCAGACAGTCGTTCTGTATAGTCCTTCGCTATCATTAAAAACACTGGACACGGGAATTTTGTTATCGGCCGTTTTCACACTAGAGCCAGAAATGGATTCTCCGTCTGGCACTAGCCTGTGTACAGTCACCCTCTCCCCCACAGACACCTCTTCTCCGATTTTTTCTGAGGGGAGGGGGCGGCTGTACACAGGCTCTATGAAATGGATAATCCGTCTTTAAACTGTCCGTCAAAATTGACGGATAAAGTCAGGCGGCTGGTTTATTCCAAATTTAAACTATTCCATTTTCAAATTAAGACGCATTATCCATCTGACGGGAATTATCAAACGGACTGATAACCCGTCTCAAACGAGTAATCCGTTTCTTGTGTAAAAACGGCCATTGTTGTTATGAAAGAATGTCGCACCCCGGCCTTGAGTTGGGCGTTCGCATGTCTGCTTTTGCTTTTTTTATAAAGATTATTTTTACATTGACTATTGACATTTTTATGTGTAAATAAATATTAGAAATTATCTATCAAATGTTAAAATTTTTAAAAAGAATAAGTTATTTCATCCCAAGATGATCCTAAGACCTTTATTTTGCTTTAAAGATACAAAAAATACAGGTTAATTAATATTTAACTCTTTGAAACAAACGAAATTAATTTTTAGCTTTTTTGTTAACCGTAACTGAACAAAATTAACCGACAGCCGTAAAAGAGCCAAAATTTTAGCCGATAACCGTAAAAGCCACCACCCCATTGAGACCCTCTTTTAGATTCAACTTCACGTGACTTCACATGATAAAAGTAAAACAAAGATCTGTTGAAGACGTATCAATGACAGTTTGTTCATATTTATGTCACCTAGGTATCGGCAAGACTGTTTTCACGACGAAAGCAACGTTTGACTGGTCCCAGCAGAGATATTCAGAAACATTAGGAGAATTTGATCTTGTCCTTCGGGTGAGATTACGTGACATTAGTCATCTCCAAGATGTTCCGTCCATTCTGAGGGCTTCTGAAGTGCTGGATAGTAATGGTGCAATTTCCGTACACAACCTGTATGATTACGTTTGTCGCCATCAAGAAAAAGTCTTGCTTATTTTGGACGGCTACGATGAGTATGTTTACAGTTCAAAAAATGAATCGCCTGTCTTCAAAATCTGGAAAAAAAGCCAATTACGAGACTGTTATGTTGTAATTACTTCACGGGAAATGAAAGCTGAGACGTTGAGAAATTATAGTGATGCTCAATTCAAAATTGACGGCTTCAATCCTCAACGTCAAGAAGAGTTCGCTCGTAGATTTTTGAAAGATGATAAAGATATTGCAGATTTTTTTATGTACTTATGGCAGCACAACGTAAGCGAACTAGCACAAATTCCCCTACTACTCTTAATGTTGTGCTTGTTCTGGACAAAAACAACACGTGAAGAACTACCAAAAGAACGCGCAGACTTCTTCGCCCAGTTCATGACGACCATGTTTGATCACATGTGTGAAAAACAGTCTGCTGAATGGGTTTCTGCCAAAGATTACTCCGATGAATTATACGCATTAGGACGCTTGGCCTTTGAAGCCCTTTTGCAAGGCCAGCTTTACTTCCCTGTTAGTCAGTTACCTGCTGGCTACAGTTTGATCGAGAGGCTGATTGAAGTCGGCCTTTTTCAGGTTTTAAATATGGCGAGTTTGAATCCTGAAAAAGGCGTGTACTTTATTCACAAATCCGTACAGGAATACCTCGCTGGAAATTTCCTGAAAGAAGAGCTGACATATAGAAAGGCTGAAAGTACAAATTCCCTCTTAAAGTTGAACTCAGTTAAAAAGATCTCAGAGGTGGAAGAAGTGTTAAAATTCGCCTGCGAGCTGTCTGAAGAAGCCGCAAGTGAGATCCTGATTCATCTCAAGATGGTAATAAAGGAGGAAACATCTTTAGTTTCTCTCTTCAACTTTATAGGTAATGGCAAATACATAATTAGATAATTAAGCTCATCACAAGTCAGTTTAAAAAGGTTGTATTATGGTAGTGTAGTTTATTTTGTTTCCCTTCCTGATTACGCGCTCTTATTGCTGGCTATGACAACTTTACGTTAGCGATTAAATTTATTGTAAATGGTAAAATCACAACTTCGTGATCAACAATTACGTCACCTGAAAGCGTTATATTGAAAATTGCAAATAACATGTAGATTAACTTTGAAAAACTGTTAGAACGTCAAGCTTTCAAAAACCCACTTACAGTCCGTTTTGAGTTCTTCAATTTTGCCCATTCGTACCTTCGCTTGTATTTCTGTACTGTTACAAGTATTCAAACCTCCCCTCATTGTTTAAGGGGTATTTCATTGGTTATTTCTTGCTCAATTTGGTGGCAAGTTCCCGGTAGCTAAATTCCGTAGCACAGCTCTGACTTGTAAGCAAATCTTGAGATGTTTTTGTAATCTTGTGCAGAAACACGTTAATTTTTATTTTCTGTGGGAAAAGATTTTCCTTTACTTTCATATTTCAGTATAATATTCCACGTTCTGAGGGGAAACCCATCGATAACTCAGTGGGAATAGTTCTTGTTTAGCACGTTCAATTAAGTCCTTACACCGAGATATGTGTTTTTTTATGCTTCCGCCTCGGTTTCAACAACTTCATGAAGATTTTTTTTGTCTCCTAAAGAAAAACTGAAAAAGAAGACGATAAAGAACGATGAAGACATCACCAAAGATAAACGTAACAACAACGAAGGTAAGGTATACCCTTTGCTACATATATTTTATTGAAAGTATTTGATTGACAGTTACGTTGTCCTTACCAGGGGAATGTAGTGGTAACCTAAGACTACAGTGGAATCCCGCCTTACGACCACCCCGTTTATAAGACCACCTCGTTATTACGGCCATATTCTTTCAAACCAAACGTAAAAACCATTGAGTCATTTTATTATTTTGACGACCCCGTTAATGCGACCACCTCATTACAGTGTATTATGTATATCGCAGGGAGGGGTGGGTGGGGGGCAGAGGATTTTTTTTATTGAGTGGAGGAGGGGGGGCCTTAAAATTTTGAAGGGAATAAGGGTGATGGTAAAAATTTCTGAAAGCAGGAAGGGGGGATGCCAATTTTTTAAGATCTCATTGAAAGATTAAGTATTTGTAACATTATTGATAAACCACTAGGCAAGTGAAGTTCCTTATTTTCTAGTTCAATGAAAGATGTTTTCATTATTAATGCACTAAACTGCAATGTCCTTTACTTTGTGCAGTAACCAGCTCTATCTACATTATCATTACCACCTTTACTTTTATCCTGCTTTTATTAATAATGTCAAAGATTGTTTTCATTCTCATTATCATCATCATAATCATTATTATCATCATCACCATTATCATCATCAAAATTAACCCGCCTTTCTCATTTTCAAAGCTTTTAAAGTTATGTTAATAAACT
>BOPM01000854.1:111821-135192 GCA_022179025.1 Porites australiensis | reverse complement strand
GGGAGTTGCTTTTCATGCTGATTGCGGAGTTGCATATATTTCATTTAGTAAATTCCAAATAGACCTTTCCTGCGTTCTGCTCTAGTGAGCAAACGTAAAGAAATGAGGTTGAGGTGGGGCTGGACAATTTCATACAAATCACTATATGTTGTTCACCCTAGCCTCGAGTTGGTGCCTTTGTTTACAGGAATGCAGAAAGGTCTATTGCCAATTCCTCACTCAAGTTCATGCTATGTTTTGTTGCTGTTTATGTAACTAAAAAACTCTGACATTAGAAATGGTCTCACATCTGCACGCTGTAGTTTAATCCTGTGAGAGAGTTGTTATGTGATGAAAAAAGAGTTAGGTATATGTTATTGAACTTATGGCTTGCCTTTTTTTCATCTCATAGGCTGAAACAAAAGTAAAGAAAGCAGGTAAACTCATTTTCTTGTTTTCTTTTGTATCTCTTAACCTGTGCGGTAACGCTTGTTTCTCAATTATTATGACTGTTGTATTTAATTTGTTTACGCAGCTGAAGAGTACAAGAGTCTGGTGGAAAAACGAGAAATTATTAGAAATGAATTCCATGACAAAATGGTGGAAGCATCCCAGGTAGGGTCATTGAATAAAATCCTAAGATATCTTCTTACACTTTTCATGTGGTGTTTCTAGTTTACTCCATTTTCCCTGAGTGTTATTGGTAAATTTTTTTTCCTGAGATGCCCCCCCAAAAAAGGAAAAAAATCATTTTTCTCATAACAAACTTTCTTGTGGTCAAGAATACAAGTCTCTTTATTGTGCTCTTTCTTAGAGAACATCTCCCTAAAACAGACATTCATATACTGTAGACTTGGTCCCTTCTGTTTTGTCAATCATTTTCTTCTCTCTATACTTTGCAGAAGTCCTGCTAAGATGGATTTATACTTAGAAAGTTATGGTGGTCCCAGTGGTGTCCATCTTAGAGATAATTTACCACATTGTAACATTCAAAATGGCCAAAATGTTGTTTTTATTTTTATTTTTTGTTGTCACAAATTGAGTCAAAAGAAGTAACATTTGTGGTCTGGCATTATGCCCAAAAAAAAAAAATCTAAGATGCAATTTATTTTCTTCCTTGAGTGAGTGAATGAATGAAAGTGAATGAAATATTGTGGATGAGAAGACAACAGATGGCCTCTTTACATTATGTGTGCCTTGTATAATTTATGTCAAACGTTTCTCCTGTTACTGCAGAAATTTCAGAAGATTGATGAAGAACATCTTAAAGTAATAATTGGTTACCTGGAGAAGTATATTGAGTCTCAGAAAAAGGGACAGGTTCTTGTAGAAGGGGTAATTATTTTTGTTTTATTTTCCATTTCTGTGTGTTGGTGTTAAGATTATCTGTAATACCTCAGTGCACAAGGTCCAGAGTTTGATCTCTGGTGACAATACATCCTTGCTTCAACGTCTCTCCCTTCTGTGTAGCTTTATCTAGTTTAAAATACCCTTAAAATGGAGCATGGATGGAAAGAGGTGGGGGGGGTTGGAGTGAAATTTCAGAGCGCACCATCGACCTTAAGTTTATGAGTTGCATTACAGCAACGAATGATCAACATTAAATATGGTTGCTATACCTTCTTTCCTTTTACCTTTGCAGGTCTACAAAGAATTCTTAGGCCAAGTAAAGGCATTAACAATTCACCATCTGCTTGACCAGTTTGTTAGAAGCAAGGGCACTGGGAAGGCTATTCCTGGTAAAAATTAAAAAAAAAAAATGATTGATAGCACAGTACATATTGGAAATATTTGCTTGTATGTACTTTTGAGTGTTTTTTTTGTTGTTTTCTTGAAGTTGTTAGAATGGTTTGTTATTGTGAAGCTCTTAAAATTACAATTGGCGACTAAATTAGTTGAGATACTTTGCCCTACAGGGCCTTTATTTCTCTCCCCCGCAGAGTCGCAAAGAGGTCTCTGTGGATGGGAGAGGGGATTTTCTGATTTTTTACTGCTTTCACAAGGAGGAAATAAAGCCTTCCCTCCCCACCCCCTCCATGCTGCTGTGCTACTGTTCGAGCTACCTGTAGAAAACAACAAACGCCCCAACTTTGAATAGAAGGGAGGGGGAGGGGCGTGGGTTGTTTTTATGTCTCAACAATATTTTGTCGCGGATTGCAGCAAGTGGCTTCAACAAATTATAAGTTTCAATAAAGTTGAAGTAGGGAAAACACTCAGATGGGCTGGGCAAGGCAATGTATTTAACAAGCATCCTTTATACAGTGTAGTTCTGAGTTTCCCACATATTTTTGTTATTAGATGGTACAGGAAGAAATGGTGCTTTCTTGGTGTTACTTTCATGAAATAATGTGATATGAAAGATATGAAAAGTTTAAGAACAGTACCCTTGAATAATCAAACATCAGGAAATTAAGCTAGTTAAGTGATTCATTTATCATCTGTTTCATAAATGTTGATCATTTTGTTTTGTTCCACAGATGTGATTACCTTTGAAGAGTACACAGGTCAAGTTGAGACTACTGTCACTAATAATCACTCACCCAGCTTAAATGCTGTCAAGCATCATCCATCAGGTATTGATTATGCAAGGGTATATTTTCCTTTTCATGTGACGTACATGTGATTGGTACCGGTGATGGAACTTATCATGTTACAATGGACAGAAAGTCAGTTTTGATACTCTTACTGTAGAATGCAAACTCATGAGCTTAAAATTTGTTGTTGCCATCATGAAATGAAGATTATGTATTTCCAAGTACTGATTTTCATGGCCTTTTTTGCAGGATTTCCCATCACACTTAAGAGAGTAGAAAAGAAGAAGAAGCAGAAAAAGAAAAAGAAAGAAAAAGCTCAAAATGGACCTGTGTAAGTCCTAGTTTGTAGATCTTCCCCTGTTCTGAAAATTATAATTGGAATTTCAATGTTATTGTGATGAGTCGTCATTTGAAATAATTATGATCAGTCATTTATTCATTTTTATTAGAATAAAACCATTCAATGGTTAGTACTTGTGTATGTTTGTTTATTTGTTTTCTTTTTGCCCTGTTGGTACGTTGCATTCATTTGATACTTCTTCTAAAGAGTAGGTTACACTTGAAATGCAAGTCAGCACCTTCTTTTAAGAGCTAATTTTTGTACAAATCATGGAAGGAAGTTTGCTTGTTACAAAAAAGCTACCTTATTATAGGAAATTAACGCTCCATGAAATTAACGTGAATCGTTAAAATTCGCGTTAATTTAAGTCGCGTTAATTTTGTTGAGCGTTAATTTCTGCGACGTTAATTAAGTGCAGCGTTAATTTCCGCGCTCTTAATTTCCAGTATTTTAACCCCAATTCTGGAATCTGTCCAGACATTCTTGACACCTAAAAAACATTAACTACAAGCTTTCTTTCTTTCAATTAACCCTTTATTTTTCATCTTTCACAAAAGCTAGGGCAAAGGTTTACAATTATATTTCGAGTTATCTTCATCGTTGCCGCTGTCTGAAGTGATGTCAATATCTTCTCCTTTGATTTTGCATAATTAATCGCGTTAATTTCCTTTATCATGAAATTCTACCTCCTCTTTCGCGTTAATTTTCTTTATTCGAAAGTCGTTTTCCATTAAATTCGCGTTAATTTAAGTCGCATTAATTTCCAATACCTTAATTTCATGGAGCGTTAATTTCTTATAATAAGGTATTTCAATGTCTTCATGAAGGAGTGATCTCAGACCCATAGAAGGGAAGGGGGCTCGCAACCATTAAACTGTTTTAGGCCTGGTCACATGTATACAGTAGATGTAACATAACTAAGACATTCCTGTGTTACACTGGATAATCAATATTTATTACCACTTTGTTTTGCCAGTGACTCGCCATCAAATGGAGGAGGAGATGCGGTATGTATTCAGGGCTTTCTTCCTTTAAAAACTGTATTTTGCTGTGTATAATTTTGATAGATTATAAATGGTTTTTTTGTTTTGTTTTTGTTTTTTTTGCAGTCATTTGAGGTAGATGAAGAAGGCTACACTATACGGCCACCTGATGCAGAGAGTATCCTTGTGTCCTTTTTCAAGTTATGCTAGTCACATAACTATTTAAGTCCAGTTCCAACTTTAGTTCCAAAACAAAACCAAAAACATAGGTTTTTGCTTAAGTGACATTCATCTGTGTTAAAATTGGCTAAAAGATTAATTTTTGCAACTCCAGAGGCTTAGTAACATTAGTTGCAGTTTTGAAAGTACATTGCTGCTAACATATTGATTACCAGACATACATACTACCAGCTCTAATGCCCTCTGTTCAAACTGCTCAGGCATCCCAATGCATCCATGACAAGATGTTGTGTCAGATAGTGTTTTTAGACAAATCTCACAGGCTTGTGTGTAGAACAGCATGCCTTAATTTTTAATGTCAGTGTGAAGATCCAGTGTTAGCAGTGCTTGTAGACGAATCTCACAGGCTTGTATATGGTACAACTTGCCTTGATTTGTTGTATGCTACAAATGTCATGTTGTTGTAATGATGCTTAACAATACCAAGGTACAAAGTCAGGTGGAAACAGTTCATCATCAGATTCAGATTCAGATGATGGTAAGTAATTCAAAAATAGATAATTAACTACACTTCATTGCAGTGCCGTCACTGTGCCTTATTCTTAAAATTATTTTGCAGTTTCCAAAAAAATGCAAAGTATCGTACTTGCGGGTATACACCACAAAATAATGTTTTATATTCATTATAGTTCATAGGTGCTGTTATGACTAATTTCTTCAGTAATCTCATCTCTATCCCTATGGAAAACTAACCTTTATAAATTAGCATTATTATGTTAATGACAGTATTAAAATTGTCACAATGGAAAGTAGAGTACAGCAGAGGCGAGTCAAGTTGGAACTCACTTGGGTGACCCTTGACAATAATAAAAAACTTGTAGACGAAAACCCCCCAGACAATATTATTTATCAATAACAGTGGAGAGGGGGACACAAGTGATTTTTTTATGCTCCTCAGCTGAGGTAATGTATTTTGAGAAAAGTGAAATTTAATACGACATTTTAACAAGCGCATCTTGTTTTCCTTTCAAGATGAGCCTCGGAAGTTGCAAGTTGTTATTAATCCTGTGGAAGCTGATAGAGTTCCACAGACTGCTTCTGTGGATGAAATAAAGAAAATTACTGGAACCCTTAGTCTTTCTTCACCATCAGCTATGGTAAATGCCCTTTATACTCTAGATCTCAGTTTATGAAAGATTAATTTGTAGTAATAACATTGTTATAAGTCCTTGTGCAATTAATTAGTTTGACGTGAATTTCAATCTTTAAAGGTCATGGTTACAGTATTCCTTGTAGATGTGAATTGGAGTCTAATTTTTTTTTCTGTTTTTTTTTTTGTTTTCACCAGAGAAAACATTTAAGTTCTTCATCTAGTAAGTATAGAAAGTTAATTTTAAGTTTTGTGTTGTGTGTTGTGTAATTCTTTCTGAGAACACTTCTAATAACTGGAGATTTTATTCTCAACTTGAAACTGTCCTTTTTCAGGTGATGGATTGAGAAACCGATCAAAATCTACAGGCCCTTCAACCATAAAACTGTAAGAATTTTGTCTTAGAATGTTGAACATGAAAAGTGAAAAAAAAAGTTAAAAAATTAATTTGAGGAGTTGGGTGCACATCACGCTCACGGTTAATAAATAAATATGGCAAGCAAATGAGTTTAGTCCTTGGTTCAAGTTTGTTCTTTTTTAAAGTAAAAGATGGTTTGAACAGCCTTGGCCCTTGCACAGTAACTGTTATTTTTCCGTTCTGTCTGCAAACCAAAGGAAGTCCTATAGTGTGACCATTAAAATGAAAGCAGCCTACTTTAGTGTGGTTCTGTTTATTATGGCCTACAAGGTGCTTCTAACTTTTGAGACAATGGATGAAACTCTCAAGTGTGGCCATTCAAAATTTGAATGAAAGCTACTGAGCAGTACTTCCCTGTGGTACTGTTTATTATGCTGTGGAAGGTGGTTCTAACTTTTGGATGAGGATGGAACTGTAAGCATTCAAATGAAAGCTACTGGGTTTTGCTTTCCTTTGGCACTGTTTATTATTATGCTCTACAAGATGGTTCTAACTTTTGATTTTGTTGATGAAATACTGAACTGTTACCTTTCAAAATTAATGAAAGCTACTGAGTTTTACTTTCCTGTGTCAGTGTTAGGTGATTCTATCAAAAATAAAAACAGCATTACCACTGTCAAGTTCCACATGTGGAAAAGTTGATTTTATCGAATAAAATTTTGTGATGTTTTCGGTATATTGGACTGGTAAAGGTTTAATTTTACTGGTTTTCTACTTTCTGCTTTACTGTTTTCCTCAGGTCTCGTTCAAGTGATGACCTGCTTGATATCGATTTTAGCCAAACCAGCTTTCCTTCTCAGAGCAGTGATGTTGGGTCACAACGAAATTCTCTTCATCTGTCACCAAGTGACATGACAACCAAAGCTGAAAAGGAGCAGCTAAAGTCTCAAAGTGCTGTAGATCTGCGATCCTCTGCTGTGACATTACCCTCTTCTTCAAGTATAGGTGTGTAAAATGAGTGATATAATAGGTGTAAATACCGTAAGCAAATTTATGCGAATCAATCTAGAAACCAATCAAGACAGAGAGCTGAAATTTTTAGCTGATAAATTTAAGATCCTGAAAGTCAGACTATCCTGAAGAAGTGTACTGTAGTAAAAAAAATTTTTGGTTAAAACTTCACTTGACTGTAGGGATGAACCCTCTGTTACTGACACATCTATGACAGAGATGCTAACCTCTGCAGATCATAATTATGGTGACTCTCTTTTTCGCACCACTCCCCCCCCTACCCCAAATGTCAATGCATCCTGCCCCTCCAACCCCCCAAGGAATTCTTTGCTAACATGTTTCCACTATGACTTTTGTTTGAAGATTTTAATGAGAGCAGAGAACCAGAGTATGCCGATATTCCACCTGTACTTCCAGCTAAAAGAGGAAGCTTAGTCCAAGAAGAATCAGCCGACAATCCACCTCCTTTACCAGCTAAAAAAGGAGCAACAAGTACCTCAAGTGTAGGGGAACTATCTCTAGCAGGAGGTGATTTGCTTTGTTTTCTTTCTGTATCTTTTATTATTGTTGTGAAAAATGAAATAATCAAATGCAAATTTCATGTGCTTTGTTTGTTGCCAGAGCGCAGCTGGGTTAGCTTAGTCCATAGAGTGCTTGATTGCAGAGCAGGAGGCAGTTAAAGTGAAACCTTATCTTACATACATCCAGGCCCATTACTCAGAATGTTAAAATAACTGAGAAATGAGGGTACCTCCTTTGCCCAGCAAACTGCTAGACCTTTGCTTTTCTTGGGTGATCACATAAAATGTTAGTTCAATCTCCAGAAGAAGCTGTAAAAGTAGTGTCCTCAATGATTAATATCATGCTAAGTACTTTACACTTAAGGTGGCTGAACACAGTTTTGCGGGCAGTCAGCGGTAACTCACATGATACCATGTGTTTTAAATTAGACAAACAAACATGGCGGCGAAAAAGCGACGGCACACAGAAGACTATTTCTCAAAATCTACTCATCAAAATTTTTTGATATCTGGCGGAATTTTTACTTTTATCATATTTTAATGAGAACTTTAAAATGGAAGTTGAATTATAGACAAATTTTGTAATGCATTTAATAATTACAGTACAATATTTTATTATTATTGATTATCTAAAAACCCGTTTGTTAAAATTTGGTCAAATAAGTTTCAAATAGTGATGATTAATTGTAGTAAGCTGTGTGCAAGTTTATAGGAAAATGTAATGAGCAAATTTTATGTAAACTGAGCAAAATTGAATTGTTCATGTTGCCATGGAAACTTTGAAAACGTCATATTCTACCTGTCAATCAAAATCTTTCATCAGTATATATTTCACTTGCCAAGTTTCGGTTTGTGAGCTGCAATCTTGACAAATGACATATACTCACTAACTTCCAAAACTGTGATCAGCCACCTTAAAGAAAGTGCATTTTATTCACATGAACAATCATTGTCTGTGAAATTTTATTCACAGTGACAGAAGTAGCTACCAATGACACTGGAATCACTTTCTCCGCTGCGCCAACAGGGCTAAATGACAGTAGTAATTCCCTACTCCTGCTCAAGCCTCCTCCAGGTTCAGAGATTCCTCGTTCTACATCTGTTAGCAGTGCTTTACCAAGACCACGACCCCAGGTAAAATTTTCTCCCATGCTTGTTACATCATAACACTACCTTCTCTTTGTTTCATTAGCATTAAGCAACTAAGAATTTTCCTGACTCCCCCCCCTTCCCCCACCACTCCATGATGCAATGCTAGTCCATATAACATAGTTACAGGGGTCAGTTGCATAAATCATGTTGTTTTTCTTTAGAATATTTTGCTGTTTCTGATTGGCTCCACCCCCTTGGTTAATTTTTCATTTCCATCTGACGTTAATCAGAAAATAATGCTATTCACTTCATGACACTATCCACTGGATAGAGAATTATCGAGTGGATAGCATTATCCACCCATGGTATTATTTAACAACAAAATCTGTTTATTTGCTTATTCCTCAGCCACGCCCATCCGCACCATTACTATTTCCTCCTGGTCAGAGCGCCAAACCTTCTTCAACCGGAACAACATCGTACTCAGCTGAACTGTTTAGCTGTCTAGCTGACTTTGCACCAGTGAATACTGCTGCGGAAACATCAGAGTCAGTAAACAATTCACAAGCAAATGAAAACTCTACTGTGACTGTCACCTCTGATAAACCAACTGTCTTAAGCCAAATGAACAACACATCAAGCACTGTAGGACAGACGCTTAATCGGGCAACAACAACATCATCCATAGGAGGTACACAGGAGAATGTACCTGCCTTGGTGAGGTCAAAGACCATAGGTGGACTCCCCACCATGTCGAGCGTGGTGTTTGCCAAAGGGGCAGCTGGTACTGTCCTTGGCAGAAAGGATGATAGTCTTCCTATCGCAGTGGCTTTTATTGAATCTGTCAATGCATTTTTTCGGGGTAGTGATCAAAGCAAGTAAGAACACTTTTTCTCTGTTGGTAAATATTTAATCTTTAATATCATATCCAAGCCAGCTCTAGCCTGCGTAGCAGGCTCAAGAAAGAACGGGTGCATGAGAGGGAGACTCCCTCTCGTGCACCTCCCTCCCTCTTCTCCCTCTTCTACTTTTCTGTTTTCGTGCAAAGTTTTGGAAATGATACTTCTGTCATGATGACAAAGTGGATGTTAGTAATGGATGTACATGTATGCTGTAATCAAAAACCTGTGGGGAAGTTTACATTTGCATCAGAGTGATTATCACCTCCACACAGACTCTGGTTCTGGTGTTACAATGCAAATTGTGGTAAGAGTATTTTTTTTCTCTGTTTCAGGTGTATGGTGAAGGTGACTGGTGACATAACAGTATCTTTTCCTGCCAGTGTTCTGCCGCTGCTTTATGACACAGAGAATGCTCCTCTGCTTAGTTTTCTTGTGCGAGGAACATCCTGTCTTGAGCAAATATTACCGAACAAGGCCCTTATTAACAGGTATTGAAAACTGAACATTTTAATACTCAGATATGTACAAGGTGCTTTTAACTTTTAACTGACTGGACAAATCCTTAAAATTTCTATTCAAATGAAGCTACTTAGCAGTAATTTCCTGTGGTACTATACTGTTTATTATACTGTACAATGTGGTTCTTCTAGTCTTCAATGTCTTCTTCTAGTCTTCTAGTTTCTAGTCTGTGGATGGAATCCCGTTGTGTGACCATTCAAATGAAAGCTACTGAGTAGTACTTTCCTATAGTACTGAGTAGTACTTTCCTGTTGCACTCAACCATGAATCTGTCCCTTTAATCCAAAAGTTGCTGCATACAATTTAGATACTTTTGAATGGAGGTCAACTTTGGGAAAAAGTGAAAAGAGTACCTCTTCTTGTGGACTATTTTCGTACAACTGTACCGCCTGCAGTACATTTCAGTACCACCAAAGTTATATCATTTTATTTCTCTCTTTCAGCAAAGGGCAACTTAGCGGTGGCGATGGTGTTAGTTATGACTTCAATATGGCATCATTGGCTGATCATCTTAAAAAACAGTCCGAGCAGGGATCAAGTACCTACTACAATATTGATATTATCAAATATGAGGTGAGAGTGAGTTGACAAGAGGTTAATTTTTTTTGACCAATTCAGAGTAACTGTTCATCCTTTTGTTTTGTTATAATCACTCTAATTTGACAGACCCACCATGTGAAACTTTTGGTTGCATTAATTCTTTATTTTTCTTTTATTTGTATGTGTGTGTGTGTGTCAATTTTTAAGTAATTTGCTTCTGCAAAGAGAAGTTTTACACAGTCAAACGTCTGTTAAACAGCTACACCCTCCAGCTATTTAGTGTCTTGATATCAGACTCAGGGGCAGATCCAGGATTTTTGTTAGGAGCAGGTGCCCCACTTAGGATTGGCGTAATTGACTGGTGAAGTAAACAAATTTTAAAAGCGAATATGAAGAAGGCTTTTGCCTAGGCAATAACATGATGTGCACTGCTGAGAAAACATATCATACATATCTCTATATTATGCAGAATACCAATAATATTTTATTAGAAAGCCGCAGGTCATCTTCAGGGGTGGGGGGGGGGGGTGGGTGGGAGGCACCCTACCACTAGATCCGCCCCTGAGAGTCTCCTTATGAACAAAGCTGTCAGTAAATCATTGGGAACTGACCTGCATTACCTGTAAGCCGCAAACCTTTGCACAAACGGGGCACCTCCCCCCAACCCCTTTTCCAAGGGTGGTAGCTTAATTAAATAGAGATTTGACTGTAGTTTGTGTGACACTGTGCTCATGCTCCACCTCTCTCTATTTTTAAGGTAAAAACAAATGGTTTTGCTACAACTCCACTTCAGTTATGTAGTTACTGGAAATGCGAAGAGGAGGCAACGGACCTCAGAGTTGATTATCGTTATAATCCTGCTTGTATGTCAGCTCCTAGCTCCATCAGCAACTTGTCTGTCTTAGTTCCAGTGAGTGGTGGAGTCACCATTATGCAGTCCAAGCCATCGGCTACTTGGTAAGTCTTAGAGCGCTTTTCAATTGAGTGTCGAAAACCAAAACCAAAGTAATCACAACGGCCAATCAGAGTAAAGGAAATTATCAGAGGGAGCCAATGGCAATTCGAAGTAAACGCGTGTAACCAGCCTGTAGTGCGGGAAAACGCGAGTGACCAAGGAGCGATTGGTTTTAGTTTACATCTGATTGACAGAGAGGGTGGCGCGAGTTTTCTAGACCAATCAAACACCACAGTAAAGCAAAACCAATTTCATCCTGGATTACTTTCAACACTCAATTGAAAATTGCTCTGTTATCTTAAAAGTGAACGTAATACTCTGTGACCTCAAGATTACAAATTAGAGGTTGCTTATGACAGCCCTGATTGGGGTTGTTTAAAAGGTGGATTGAGCACTATTCACTGGAAAATGCATTTGGGTTCCCTAACATTTTATCCACTGGATATATCACTATCCAGGTCATTAAGGGCATTAACCTCTAACACCTGTTACCGCTGAGCTCACTTAATGTTACGGGTGATCAAAGTGGAATGCTTAAGGTGACAATATAAATATTATTGTGAGATGTTACAGGTGAATCTTCATTCGCTATGGCTGCTTCAAAGCTTACTGACAACCCTGGTGAGATATCTGGTGGATAGCCATGTCCAATGTTTGAACAACCAGGGCCCAATATTGTATACATAATGAAAGGTTTTATGGTTATACAGCAGGTTTTGGGTGTAATTCAAAAACATACAGAATACAAACATGAAATTCAACCCTGTTGATACGACTGCCATTGGGCCATAAAGTCCTAATCATTTTTACAGGGTGGTGATGCTGGTGTGGTCTTCAAAATGAACTAGGATTCAGATGTTTGTGCGAAAATAATATGGTCATTTTGAACTGGATAGTTTTAGTATGACAAGTGTTTTGAAGATTGTGGTAGACTTAATTTACACTTCAATTTTGCAAAAGTCATTTACAAAATCTCAACACTATCGTCAATGAAAACATTAATACACAATCTTAAATGGTGGACATCATTATTCATGGACACATGTACACTTTTCTATCTTATAGAAAATGAGAGTTTATTCAAAGAAGCATCCAGTCACTGTAAATCTCTCTGAAAAATCCTTCCATAATCAGTACGGGTGTTAATACTGATGGCATGTTGATTTTTAGGTCCGCTGAACACCAGAGAGCATTGTGGAAACTCCAGGAAGTCTCTAGTACAACTGAAACACAAGGTATGTCCATGTTTTATGTGGGCTGCAGCACTCAACTTGCTTTTGGAGAGGAGCAATGAATCGTGTAACTTTTCCTGGTAGCTGTGTGGCTCATGAGAACAGTTTTTTGGGGAAAAATTTCCAGGGGTTATGGGTTTAATAGATTCAACTGTATTTTTTTAATACTCTAGTCTTGTCATAGTACTTGAATAATCATTGATACAAAGAAAATAGAGGGGAGAATTGTGACGTCAACAGAAGTTACCATGGTAGCCAAATTTCTGGATGACAACAGCAGGGCCGAGATTAAGCAACGACGACGGCGACAGTAACAAGATTAGCAAAAAAAAAATGGATAGGTTAAGATCAGCAAAACAACATCTTTGCACATGCATCACGCTTTCTTTTGTACATTTCTTAACAGTCGTTGCACAACTGCAATATGAAACTTCCTAATTTAACGTGCCCGCTTTACGGAGTAGGTGAACACAAACACAAAAAGTTTCTTTTTCTTTTTTAAAACTCATGTGCAGTCCTTTCGGATTAAATCCAGAAAATTTTGCCAACATTTAACAAATTAAATGAAATTGAATAAGATCGATGAAGTTTGAAACATTGGGAATTTACTTTTTGAGTGAATTTGCGGTTTGTTGTTAGCCCAAAATTTGCTGCCATGGCAACGTGACATAAGGACTTCTCCTCTCTATTAAGGGATATAATGACTGTTATTTTCCTTTTCTTTTGGTTGATATTGCCGTTTTAGGTACTTTAAGAGCAAAATTCGATCTATCACAGGGGCCAAGCATCCCATCGCGGATTGCTGTACAGTTCACGTGCAATGGTGCCACCATTTCTAAACTTAATTTTGAACTCAGAAGTCAAGAATACAAACTTTCTCTTGTTAAAAAGAGGTTTACTACTGGTAAGGCATGATTAATTGTTTTATTTGTGATGTTTTATGATCAAAGGCCAGGGTAAAAATATTGCCTAAGATTTTTTTTCACATCACTTCCAGGGTCATTTATCAATAATGTCTATGTTGTTGCCTAATAGTGTTTTTTAATGAAAAATTATGATTTTTTTTTTAATTCATTACTTAACATTTTGCAAGCTCTCATAGTAACTATAATTATTATTCAGTCAAAATATTTCCTCAATTCTGATTGGCTAAAAGCACACATATAATTCACCATAACCAGTTACTGATGACCAAATTTGGAAGAATTTTGTGTTTAACAAGGAAATGACGTCAAAAATGCAGCCCGCTACAGGTTGAGGCACGGTTACCAAGAAGACCTGGCGACAAGGTTGAGTTGTTTTGGTTGTGAAAAAAAAATGGCGAACATTTCACTCATTTCAACAGTAAGAACTAGAGTCGGAACTAGGCGAAATAATAGCTAAAAACATGGCAAAAACAGCAAGAAGACAACTTGAAGGGGGACATCTGCTATTTGGAGCATATTTGCGGAGCTGGACAAACCTAAACATACACTATCGAAGATGAACTTAACATTGATGCAGGTGAGCATGTTTTAGCTATGTTTTATTTTGAATGAGTAATAAAGCAATTAATGAATTCAGCTTTCGTAGGATATGAAGAATTAAGAAGATCTCGGAGGGTGTTATCCACCTCGGCCGATAACACTCTCCTTGATCGGCTCAATTCGAAAGCTGAATTCATTAATTGCTAATTAATTAAGCTTGCAAAATGTTTAATATTTTGTTATTTCTCACAGCTGATTATTCTTTTTTTGCAGGTAAATACATTGCAGAGAGCTAATGCCTGCTAGTATTGAGAAAAAGTATTTTAATGATTGAAAGCAACAAGAAATTTAAGGTCAAGCAGAGGATGAAAAGAAATAAAATTTAATGTAAAATGTAAATGAATGCCACGAAAGTAAGAAAGAAATGATATGAAAAGGGACATAGTAGATGACCATTGAATTAGAAAGTGATTGAAATTTTACATTTATAATGAATATTCCAATCTTGTCTTCCGCATTTACTTTATACATTTTAGAATATGATTTGTACTTACTTTTGGAAGTACAAGAAGCAGTAGTTTTTTCAAGATGTGGAGATGATCATCCTGTAGGGGATCTTATGGTTAATATGATAACCTGAAAAGTGTTTTTAAATTTGTGCTCATTGCATTCACAATTATTCCAGTTTTTCACTATATCATTTGCTATTTTTGTGTTTTGTTTTTTTAAACGAAAAAGTACCTGTTCTTAAGCGGTGGTGAAGTGATGTGAGTAGCTACTTTCTCATTCCTCATCAAACAGAGGTCAAGGCCTGCTCTTGTTGGAACTTTGACAATGCATAGCACTCTTACA
This sequence comes from Porites australiensis, assembly GCA_022179025.1. Classification (NCBI taxonomy): domain Eukaryota; kingdom Metazoa; phylum Cnidaria; class Anthozoa; order Scleractinia; family Poritidae; genus Porites; species Porites australiensis. The sequence continues at coordinate 120,578 of BOPM01000854.1, read as the reverse complement.
CATGATCACATTTATAGACAAAGAAATTTCAAATAATGGCATTCAATGTCCCTTGAATAACCTGAATATCATCCGATTACTTCAAGTCGTTATTACTCCCTCAGTAACAACGTTGTTGAGAGGAGAAAACGACTCAAAGCAATCGGATGAATTTCAGGCTATCCCTTAAACAGCAAGGAACAAACCTTTTTGATGAAAAATTCTTCTTGATAGCATGTGGGTTACTGTGCCATCCAACAGAATTTTTCTCTGAAGTTTTAGGCATAAAAGACCTTCCTCACTGTTCCTAGTAAGACCCTACCAATGAGGGTTTGTTAAATAACACAGCCTGGTAATAGTGGCTGAGTTATGGCATACACCACTTGTGCCGAAACGAATGGCATGTGTTACTAATGACACATTTTCATCTGTTTTGGTAGTTGACATTGTATGGCAAAAATTGAAATTAAAACAAATATGATGATAAAACATCCAATTCACTATAAAAATATTAATTTTGTTGCATGTTAAAGTGCCATTGACCCCTTACACCTCTTCCTTTTCTTAATTTCAAGACAATTTTTTAAATGTAATTCATCTTACCCCTCCAATCATTGTATTGCTTGCACTAATTGAAGATATGCCTGTGTAATGAGTATCACAGATACGAGATGCTCAACATTAGAGTCTGATTTTGATCCCCTTCCTTTGAGCATTTTGAACTTAGCACAGTAATGCTACCTAGGTTGTTTTACATGAATGGATGATGAAAATCCACCATGCCAGTAGCCGTCTATTATAAAAATGATCTATTGGGTTTCACTGGCTTGTGTTTTATGCAAGCTGGGCTTTGCAATCACATCATGTTGTTCAGTGGAATGTTTTCATTACCTAGCAGTCAAAAAATAAATCACACTGGGGCTGCTTCAAATGGCAATTTATTGCTTGACATACATCAGTAAGAACTTCAAGTGTTGGCTTTTGAATAGTCATTTATTGACTTGGTCTTTCACTGGAAGAAACCAAGATAAGGGTCTTGATCAGTTGGATTTGTTACAACAAAACCAAGCAGAAATGTAACGTGCCTCACATTTTCGCCGGAACGATTGAGCTTCCTGTCAGTGCTTACAAGGTGCACATTTTTCTATCCATTTCATCCACGCATGGATAGTAAATGCTAAAATCCACATTAAATATGATTTAATGTGAGTCCACTCAGAGTGGTAGGTAAAGAAAGAATAATCTTTTGGGGGGATTCAAGAATCTAGATTTGGATCATTTTCCCAGGGAAATGCACGCTGATGAGGACAATACAAATTTTTGTGTGGTGTCCACCCAGTTTTTTTAAGTTACCTAACAGTGCCTTAGTATTTGTATGTGGAAACGCCATTGGATTTGTTTTTGTTTTCTTTTTATGTTGCAAATCATGAATGAAGAAGCTCTGGGAAGTGAATTGGAATGGGTAAAGATTACATCTTAAAAATGTTTTATTATTGCTTTTTTATTTTAGTAATTTTGTTACAAATTATTAGAATGATGCAATTTATTGTAAAGGAGTACAATGCATTAAGTTGCCTGAATCAAGGGTACATTTTTTTGCATTTAAAATTAAACAAAACTGAATTATTTTAATGTGTGTTATTTTGCTTGATGAGGAAGTGTTTACAAGCAGCACATTTGGTTGGCTAATGTGGATATTATTGACCATTGTTCTTCACTCTCTCATACAAGGATCCCTGGGGTGGGGGGGGGGGGGGTGACCCCCTTATTTGGCCCAATGGAGTTACGTGCTGCTTAACAGGGTTTGGTTTTCAGGGTCTTAAGCCTTTAAACAATGGTATATAATTTCATTTGTTATCGTTACAGCTATTTTTGTTCCGTTGGTAAGAACTTTTAATGGTTTGTTAATTTGCTCCCTGTCCCAAATTAGCATCCATTTGAAAAAAAGTGCCCTCCATCGGATAACAAATTTTAAGTAATTGTGTACAAGGAGCACTAAATTGGTTAATAATATTATCTAGCTCATTAGAGCCTTTGTCTGTCAAGCAGGAGCTTGGAAGGTTAAAGCCTTACTGTGTCTTATACTGGGGTCTCGAGAACAGCTGGTACTAAAACTGTTTTTTTTTTGTAAAGCCTGTATCTCAATCTAGATTGGTAGGGTGGTAAAAGGCACATCCACTGGTCTTATAAGTCACATAGCTGTGCACAAAGGTCAGCGGGAAAGGTCATGCACCTGTTGTGGGGGTATTTTGTACATGTTGTGTGGCTGATGAAAATGGAATTGATGTGGGCCTCCATTGATTGGAACAATCCTGTTATACAAACCAGTGCTGTCAACCTAACCAAACCAAAAAACTTCAGTGAAACATTTGCTGATATATTTTCTTTCCGCTATGAAATTTTCAAAATACAGTTTTTTAGCCTTATAACCGATGCCCTAGAAGGAGGATTTTATATATGGTAATTTTGATGCAGAAGCTGCAAAATGAAATCTATTCTGAGTGAGGAGAATGATCAATCAAAGCTTCTTAGTTGAATCAAATGAAATTCTTCTTGAAATATCATGGAAGATGAGAAATACAAATCAAACTTTATAGAATTGTAATAAATTATTTATTCAAAGATTGTAAAATTCAACTCTTAGCTAATATACATTGAATATTCTGAATTTTTAAGAAAAAAATATCACAAAATTTTAACATTTATGTAAAAATGTATAAAATGAAAAGTAATGTGATTACTCCGAGTTTCCAATTAATTAAAACACTCTTGTTGTTTTTACCATATAATGCTACAAAACGTATGTGAATACTACATCTATATAAATATTTTTTACGACTTTACATTTTTTACAATAGAATCTTAAATGTTTATAATATACTCCACTCTACACAGTAATCCTTTCTACAACTTCCCTTTCTTTCGGGAAAGAGTTCTGTGGGCAATCCACTGTGTCAATCTATTTTGCATAACAATAACAAGGAAAATGCCAGTGACTTTTTTTCAAGACGGACGTTGAAAATCGAAACAAACCGGAGTTTTTCTCGTAAAAATACTTTCAAAATACACGAGGAAACTAAATGAGGGCTGCTAAAACTTGTAGTTATCAAAACATGGTGATATTAAAAAAAAAAACCAACCAAATTCACACTGCGAGAAAACCAATTACAAAAATACTGCAGACATTTAAATTTTGCCCGCCAAAAGTTGTTTTGAAAGCTAAAGACAACAATGCGATCGAAGATTCAGTTACAGTTCAGCTGAGAATCGGCGAGTTCAACGAGAGCCATAGCTCCGTACCATCGCTCTCTTGCATCTGCCATCCTCTTTCTTGCCTCGATTCTTGATTTCTTTCGCTCCACGATTTGTTGTCGCGCTATCTCTTTCTCTAATTTTCGCTTGAGTACTCTTTCTTCCAGCTTTGTAGGATTTCGTTCATCTTTCTCCATCTCGTAGTTCGCTAGCCATTTCAACACGGCAGCCTTGTACTCGTTTGGCTCGGAATTTTCGTTCATTAGGATTTCTTTCAGTGGTATTTCGGTGAAAGTCCGCTTTAAGCCAGCGTATGGATGAAGGCTGCAATGGCGATTGGCGTGAGTGAACCTCGTTGTACAACCTTCGGCGGTGCAAGCAAATGGCTTTTCGCCAGTATGGAGACGCTGGTGAGTCTTTAACTGGCCACTCTGAACAAAGGCTTTTCCACAGTTTGGAAAATCACAGACATAAGGCCTTTCACCGCTGTGGGTTCTTTTGTGAGCTTGAAGAGACTTCTCGCGCGGGAAAACGCGGTTGCAAACATCACAGCGAATTGAGGAGTACGAGTTCTGTCCTTCTTCCATCAAAATGTTCAGCACATCAGCTCTCGGTCTCCCCCTTGGCGGTACCACATTCGGTGATTTCGGGGAGAACTCGTTTACAGGCGTTCCTTTCGGTGTAGTCGGGGTTTGAGGTGGAGATGGTGGCATGAAATTGTGTGTTGGTGTTGTCGGAGGCGACCAAACGATGACCGAAGTTCTCTGGTTCTGTTGCGAGTTGAGCTGCTCGGAGATATCTCCAAACTTTGGAACAGGCCGTAGCATCTTATTGTTCGTTGAAAACAGGCTAGGCCCAGGCTGTGGAAAATAAATACTGCTTTTTTGGAAGGAAATCGTCAGGAAGTCGGCCATTTTTAAACTGCACAGTTGAAGTATCACGGCGGTTTAAACGGGTCAAATGAAATTTCCCGCCTTTGGTAATGTATTTTACACGTCACGAACTAAGTGAATAAATTGTAAATGCGCGCCAAAATCTTTTGGAGTTTTCTTGGATTTTTCTCTTGCCTATTTTACAAAAAATCAAACTAACAAACCCTCTGATTTCTAATGCAAGTGGCGAAGTAATTCTTTAAAGAAAATGCTGAATTTTCACCCTCATGTTAGCACGAAAACGAGAATTTTCAGGTACGTGACGTCACTGTACAAACATTATGTGCAATGGACCATGTTCATTTTCGATTATGGTATTTGCATTTCTATTGGCAGTTTCATTTTAAAGCACATGTCAACACGTGGCCTAAGAAATATTATTTTACTTTCCAAAGAAAGATTCAAAGTCCTCGAGCCAATATACGTTCATTCAAGTTCCCTGCTTAACTTTTCTTCGCTTATCTGCTTGTTTAAAAGATCACAGGGAAAAGGATACTGGATTTCTTGGAATTAAAATTCCTGGTTACATTATGCCATGTGCTTGAATTCCTTGATGCGTGGCTTTTGAGTGATTTAAGTCAAGTGACTTATAAAACGAGTATTGATCATTCAGTTATAGTTCTGCATAAAAATAATGCACATTATCTTTAGAGCTTGTTTTGGCGCCACCAAAGTGAATTCAGCCGTTTACCTCCCTGAGTTTCTTTCTCGGTTGAGTTCACCTTCTTTCATTGGAAGATGGAGAGATTGCGTTTTGTAACACAGTGCAATTTTATCGTTTGGCCACAAGTTTAGAGTCGAGAGTTCAGATTATTTTTTAGTCTATAGGACCTATGGAGGTTTATTTTAAACCTACCGGTAGACTCGTCGGGCCCCTCGCTCCTCTAGTGAAGGGACGAGGAGCGAAAAGAAAAGCCTGAATTTGCAGTACACCAGAGTGTACATCGCATCAGTTTTGAGTTCTTTATCCATACTTTTTTAATTCTTACCATAAATAAACGATACTGAAAAAAAAAATCCAATCTAACGAAACGACAGCTGAAAAACCGGATGCGGACCATCGATATATCGCAGTGGGAGAGCATAGAGAGCGATAAAGATCTGATTGTTAACCATTATTGCAATTATTGGGGGGAGCTTGCTTATACATTGTAAATCTACAGGCAGCTGATGAATTTACGCCATTCGATCATTGAGGCTGAAAACTTAAAGTATGCGCCCTTATACGTCACGGTGATCTTGGTATCCCGTGTTTTCCTGTTTAGGTATCCCCGTTTCCAACTCGCTAGTATTACAAATACAGAAAATATAGACATTGGCCGGATATATACCCCTGACACTCAGAACAGTGAAAACATTAATCCTGGTTCTGAAAATGCGACGGGTGATAAAGAAGAAATTCAAGAGGTAAAACGATTTAACCTGTTCATCAGTACATTTAAGTGCTTTCCAAACGTTTATGTTGCTTTGCGATATCATGAGATTGTTATTGAATTTAGGCGAAGTAGGCTGGGTCCGGGTAGCCTCGCTTGGCTCATAAAGCGCTGTTATGCAGGCTAGGGCCCAGGCTCTTTGGTGGGGAATGAGGGACTAGGGAGGGGCAACAGGCGGTGGATTACATTCCCCATGCCCCACTCCCTTCCCCTATACACAGACTGATCACGCACGCCTTTTTGCTGATTTGCCCGGACCTACTGGTCTATGGGCTGGCTACGCCCTGCCGGCAACTAATTCGTTGGTGAAGACGCGTACGGTGAAGCAAACTCTATATTTTCTGGATGTTGTCATAAATCCGACCATGCTCTTCTTCACTGGAATTTTCTTTCTCTTTCCAAGAAAACTGTGGCTGCCTTCCGGTTAATTCAAATGCGCGTCATCCTTTCCAAAAGCCTTCGAGAAAGCGCCTGACATCTCGTTAATTTTAACCCCAGGAAAAAAAAGCTAGCATGAAGATTGCGTAGTAAGGATAGATCCAGGAGTTTTCTTAGGAGGGGGATGCAACACCAAGGAATGGCGTAACTGACTGGTGACGTAAACAATTTTTATTCAGGGTACTAGTTGTATTAGAAAGCCGCAGGTCATCTCGGGGGACGGGGGGATGCACACCCCTGCACCCTCCCCCTAGATGCGCCCCAGTGGAAATAGGTTGAACAGATAAAATCAATATACTGAATATTCAAAAGGGTTTTTTCCCATTGACTGCGAAGTCTCGAAACGCACCTCAGTGTGTGAACTACTTAGAGTGCATCAAAAGAAGCTGAACATGATGCTTGTAGTCGTTCTGGGGACAATTTTTGCTGCTAGTTTTTTCTCGGGTGCTGAAAGCCGCGAGGCAAAGGTGTTACTTAAGGTGACTGACAACAAAACTTACGAGCTCGTCGAAGATGTTTTGGAAGAATTATCAGAGATTGAGCGCCCAATTCGAGTCTTCGCAGCCGTTGGAAACGCAAGAGTTGGAAAATCTACTATGCTAAACCTTGTTACCCACGTCTGGGATGGATGGAATAAAGATCAAGGAGATTTCGTTGACGAGATTTTTAAAACCGGTGATTCATTCAAACCGGTTACGCGAAACGTCTGGGCACACACGATTCATCCACGAAGCGAAAACGGATCCATTGTTCTACTGGACGTAGAAGGCTTTGACTTAGGTGACGATACGGTAACAAAGCATCTTAGTATGTTCACAGCAATGATATCGTCTTGTTTAAACCTTTTTGTCGACAACTACCTGGGAAACAAAGACATAAACTTTCTTTATGAAATATCCCGCTTGACTGACTTGGTGTTACCAAACAAATCTGACCTTCGAAACTTTCCAAAGCTTCATCTCGTAATACGGAGCATTCTGAAATCTCCTGATGAGATCGGAAGTTACGTTCGTGATACACTTTTTAAGCCAGATCAAAAACATGAAGTTACTCAAGGGATGGTAGATATCATTGAAAGATACTTTCCAAGGGACAGCATTGTAGTTAGCCAAATTCCAATCGTTAACGAACCGAAGATGTTGCGAGATCTTGCAAAATTAAGGGAAAGTTCACACTGGGACAGTTTCGAAGAGCTTATCAATAAACTAGTTACGAAGTGTCCTCAAAAGAAATTTACCACTGGAGGAAGCCCAATTGACGGCCAAGCCCTTGTAAAGCTCGCGGAAGAAGTAGTGAGATCTATGAATAATGAAAACTCGTGGAAAGACTTCGGGGATGTCTTTTTGAATCTTGAAAAGGAAATATGTAAAAGAGGTTACGACAAATACATAAAGCCAATACTACAGCTCGATTCGAAAAGTATTAGAGACAAGATGAATAAAGCAAGAGATAAATTCAAAAAGGAATGCTTGCTTACAAGTGAGATAGAGAGTACCGACAGGGAATTAACGAAGACACTTGAAGAAAAAATTCAAAAAGAAGAAGAGAAAAGGAGAGAGGAGGAAGCAGAAGAAAGAAGAAAAGAAAAGGAGGAGGAACGGAGAAAAAAGGAGGAGGAGGAGAAAAAGTGGTTTACTTATGAGAATTTAAAAGTAGCAGGTGGTTTTGCAGTCGGATTGCTTGGTAAGTACCTCTGGACCTTAAGCGATCAAAATCTTAAAAGTAACGTAACAGTTCTGCCTTCCTCCCCGTACAACGACATTGGACTTACTGGAGTCTGCTGGAAATGGAATGACATCGCACAACAGAAGTTCGGACTCACAGGGGAGGCCTGCGGAGTGATTGCACAGGAAGTCCAAAAGCTGTATCCCAAGGCTGTTTTAGTGGGAGAAGATGGTTTCCTGCAAGTGCGATATGGAATACTTCGTGAGATTATCAGTAACCACGTTAGAAACCAGAGCTGTTAGATCATACACGTTCAAAAGAAACCTAGTACAGCACAGATACTTTTTATACGACAAAGTGACATAAAGGAACTCAGTCAGACGTTCAATACTGTTGACTTTGCATGCGAAACGATTAGTCCTGCTGAATTTCAGCTCCTTGAAGTTGAGTCTGGTTTTGAGTTAGGAGGTTAGGACTGTAAACATAATTTTTTCGGCTGATTACCGCTGGGTGTATGATTTGTTGTTTCCTTTTTTTACTAAACAGTGCTGAAGTACCAGCACCTTTATGTACCAAGCCATGCATGCGTTGTCAATAAATGTATTCTATCAAAATAATGCCTCATCATTGGTTTAACCAAAATTGCCGAATATCTTAATTTTTTTACAAAATTATTGTCTTTCACTAAAAGAGAAAAGAACGACATTAACTTCATTTTCCCTGATTCTCTAAAGACAATAATTTATTTATTTATTTATTTATTATACCAAAAAACACAAAACAATACAAATAAATGTCAAATTTACAGAAATTATTATTATTTACTATCACTGCATATTTTATTTTAAAAAAAGAAGAAAGAAGAAAAAATAGTACTCTAAATTTAGTGACAATAATTGCTGCGGAGCGAGCGAAGGGAGCGAGCAGCAACATAATCAGGATTTAAAGGAAATATGTAAAGGGGCGACGAATTCTCGAATTCATCACTTTTTGCCACAATGCATTGCATTTAACCACGCTTTTTACCACAATGCATTGCATTTGACCAGAGTGCATTG
>BOPM01000854.1:58327-87722 GCA_022179025.1 Porites australiensis | reverse complement strand
CATCATCATCATCATCAACATCATCATCATCATCATCATCATCATCATCATCATCATCATCATCAACATCACCATCATCATCATCATCATCATCATCATCATCATCATCATCGTCATCATCTTCATCATCATCATCATCATCATCATCATCATCATCATCATCATCATCACCGTTCAGCCACCACAATCAACTTGAGTTACATTCTAATTCACCATGTTCAAAGTAATGTATTAATATTTTGGTTTTTTATTTTTTATATTGATTATTCAACTCACAAAAACTGTATTTTCAGGAGATCTGAATCGCTAGAGAGGACTTTGAAACAGCGAGATGTTCCACGGCAAAGAGCTGCCTCATACTCTCCCCCTGCCAAAAAGTAAGGTTTTTCCTCAGTCTCTTTCCTTGTTTCTATGCAAATTTGAAATTGTTCAAGATAATAAAAATGCCTCTTGGTCGTAAATGAGTAACTTGCGGCACAGACATAATCTAACGCTGATTAGTAATGTCTGAGAAGCAGTGATGATATCCTTGTTCTGGGATCCAACAGAATCAATGAATTACCAGAAAGTCATTTGAAATTCCCTCCAACAGAATGGGCAAATGACAATGGTCCTTTTCAACAGGCCAGTCGTGGCACATACTCAAATCGTGGTACACAGGTGGTGGCTCAGAACAAGAACCTCATCACTGTTTCCAGATGGACGCAACTAAAAGTGTAGTTCCATCTGTGGTGCGGACTACGAAAGAGGAGTGCATACATTTGAATTTGCAAATCTTTTCTGTAGAAAGACTTACTGTTACAAACTGTATGATGGCTTTTCTGCTCCGTGTTATTGTCTGTTAACATTAGTGTTCTTATATTTCAGCCCCAAGAGACGCCACTCAACGACCACAGACAGTGATCAGGGTAAGATTTAACAATATTTCACTGTTATCACTTTTATTTTCTGCTGGTAAAATTGTGTCAGTCTCTCAGATAAATCAAAATGAAAGATCATAGTCAATTTTAATTTCAACTTTATAGCTTTATCAACTTTTTTGAAGCATGGAACAGTTAAAACTAAAGAGTCCTTTGTATGTACATTATATGTGTAGGTGAAGATGACTCTGATGATAGCAGAAGGAAAAAGAAAAAGACAAGGAGACACAAGTTAGTATCAATATTATTGTGGTGTTGTTTTTGTTTAGAGTTTTTTTTAGCTTGTTTGAAACTGACACCTGGTTAGCTCATGTGGAGAAAAATTTTCTTGTCTAAGGAAACACAAAGCTTGAACCTGAACCTACAGATCTTAAGGTGCAGAGCCATCACTAAGGGCTGAGACCAGGGATTTCCCCCAGCTTCTATGAATGTGACCCTTGACTACTGTAAAAAGGAAAACAAAAGGAATTTAGAACCAAAAGAACTTCCAATCTGCTCAATCTCCAGTATACTAATTGCACATATCAAGCACCTTTAAATCCGAGCGACAGCCTCGAGGGTGTTAACTAGCTTGTCATCAGGCTTCTAGGCAGTCTCCCACTCAGCACACTGGCCCTTTCCCAACTGAGATAACTGGGCGGTTAAGGGGAGTTAGACTTAATTTCATGATAAGTACTATTTCCCAACATTATTTTTGTTTATTAAAAACAGGAAAGAGCGTACAAGGGATAAACATCACAGCAAGAAACATAAACGCAAAGAAAAGAGGAAAAGAAAGAAAAAGAAAAGCAGAAAACAAGATTCCTCTTCAGAATCAGACTGAAATTATATTGCATTTTAGGTTTGATGGGATCACCGTGTAATCCCTACTCTAGTCTTCAGCAACACAGATATTCTGTGACTTTTCATTGCTCACAAATGGCAAAAATAGGAAGCACAATGTCATTAGTAGCTGAGTGCTACTACAGAAGAACCCCGGTAACTCGAACTCTGAAGGGACACAATAAACAGTTAGAGTTAGCGAGGGGTTGAGTTTAACCTGCGATTAAAAAAAAAAATCGCCTGATTGCAGGTTAGGTTGAGTTATCTGGGTCGATTAAATCTTCAGTTTTTCATGTTAATATTGATAGAGTGTGAATTAAACTTATCTCATCAGAAATTGTTACATGATTATGCATTTTCATGATAATACAGAGAAATGACTGTCAAATGTGTACACTGTTTACAAATTGCTGTAGTGTTCGTTCCAGGGATTTTACTGATTTGCATGACAAGAAAAGCTGATGCGATGACATTCATGGTGAGTTGCAAGAACCAGAATTCAGGTTATCAAGGTAAATTTTGATCAAGGGCAACAAAATTTAGTTTGAGTTAGCAGGAAATTCGAGTTATCCGGCGAGTAAAAGTGACTGAAAAGCAGGGTCAAATCCAAGGGAAATAGGACTTAGTTTGAGTTAGCGGGAAGTTCAAGTTATCCAAGTTTGAGTTACTGGGGTCCTCCTGTATTTATTTTTCTGAGGTGTAAGAAAGAGAGTGCTTGTTTGAAGGACGGCCTTATTAATCTACCGGTATTACATTAAATGGCAAACTTGAAGTTTCTTAAAAATTAATTTCAGTGTATGGTACACAAATTTCATTTCCAGTACATTTTTCTCTGGTGTCACTCTTCTCAAACACTGTGGTCAAAAAGGCTGTATCAGGTGCCATATGTTGTATTTTTATCTTATAATAATGATTTTTTCTTGGGGAGAGGGTTGTGCTTATTACAAGCGGATACTGTTTTCAGGTTTTTTATTTTGATGACACTTCAGATGTATTTCAAGCATTTAAAGTATTCACTTATACACAACAACTTTCCCCTTCTTGTGACTCTGCTATAATTTATTCAAACATATTTATAACTTTGTAGACATGGTCTACAGACAAAAATAAATATACACCAATGAAGAAAAAATATAACGTTCCTTTACATTCTAACTAGTTTCTTACAAACAAATGCAATTTTCATTTAATAGTATCAAAAAGGGCTTTAAATAAGGTTTGTGTGTCACCAAACTAATGGCCAACTTGTTTTTCATTGGAAAATATAGATTCATATTTAGGGTGGAAAATTACAAAAACTAAATGGCTACAGATGGGTTAGTTATTTCTTAGAATTTTACCAAAAAAAGAAGAAATTTGGAATTTTTTTTAAATTTTCACTTTGGCTACAGTAGACTTCACCACAGGTGAAACTAAACTGCTGGTTAAGTCAATCTGCAAAACAGCACCAAAATCCATGTTCTAGGTAGACTACAAGTAGTCCCCCATTTTTCCTCAGGGATAGTAGAGCGAGCGAAATGTGAGCGCCCGTGAAAATCACCCCATGCAAGAAAAGGCGACATGCGGCGGGGAGAGAGAAAAATTTTTCTCTCTCCCCACCGCGTGTCGCCTTTTCTCGCCTGGGATGATTTTCATGTGCGCTCGAGTTTCGTTTGCTCTACTATCCCTGAGGAAAAATGGGGGACTACTCGTAGTCTATGTTCTAGGCCCCAACCTATGTTTGCTGTTTTGAGTACATGCCCTGATTAGCCTGTTCAAAAAGCCATCATTCAGTTGGCTAATTATGGTTGAAGGGAAATTCGAGATGCACTTCTGGTAATTCATTGAGTCCACTGAGAGATCTTGATGCTGCTTTGCAGAAATTACTATAGCAACAGAAGGTTTTTGGAGAATTATTTTATCCTTATGATGCTTTTTGGCTGGACAAAATACAACTTTAAGTTCATTAAATGCCATCAAAAGCTTTCAGGAAGATGTCCAATAAGCAAGGCTGTACCTAGGCTTGATTACCAGCTGTTTGGTGTGTCCACATTTTTTTCTCGCAAAACACAAGGACAATACAAACTAGACTCCCTAAAATGACAGGAAATCCAGCCTAGACTGTGCCTTGAGAAAATTATACCTGCACCAATCATTATGTTTTGTGCAAAAACTAAGATTTCCTTGACACCCAAAAGTGCTTCACCTTGCCAGTGAATACTACCTAGAGCTAGTGTAAATAACTAACTGGGTGTTTTAAGATAAAGAGACAAAAATGAAACAAAGGTTTTTCTTTTTTTAATCTACTTAAATAACAATCTATTATTAAAGAGTTTTTGTAAATTCATTTTATAGAGATTCCATTAAAGGTTCAATAAGATCATTGAAGCTTTTGAAATGGGCAATTGTAAGAAATATTTATTTTTGTAAGGGAGAATTTTAACATTTTCCTTTCTACAAAAATCTTCCTCCTCTACAACTTTGAATATCTCAACAGAATTGAGCGTTCTTTCCTCCATTTAAGGCAAAGCAGACCTCATGAATATTATTTTTTATTCAACACATAAAGTGCTGTTGATAGCCAGGGCTAATTGAGCCATCCTATGGGCTAGCGTGTTTTAATATTAGCAATATTGTGAGTTGTCCCATGGGCAAGTAACCTTTGTCAAGATAAGAAACTCTCTGTGACAAAGAGGGTTGGTATGCCTGCCAAATTTATTGCTCCATGCTACTGATCTTATGCAATGGGCAAGCAATTAATAAAATGTTCATCTCACCCTGCATGCATTTAATTGCATGACGCATAAAATGCTCAGTCATTGAGCAACCATAACAAGGAGAAATTTATAATGACAATAAAATTATAAGACTGCCAGTCTTTTAATCAGTTATGACATGGAGTGTTATCTCAAGTCCACCATCATTGCTGCAGGATTTTCAAGATATGATTTCCACAGATTAGAGAATCTTGCCATGGTAGCTCCTTCTATGACTCTGTGATCAGCTGACCAGCTCACATTGACTATGTACGCCTTGTATACATTGTCTTTATCATCAAACCTGGGTAATTCCTGTGAAAGGTTTGAACACAGGAGTCATTTAATAAGTAGGTTGAGTAAGATTGTCGGGGTGGAAAACAGCTAACAAAGGTTTGCAGATGTTTATACATGTTTTTGGTGATGAGAGCCCTCCAGCACAACAGCTGACATCGCTGAGAGAAACTGGGCTAAAGAACCTTAGAGATCTTGAAAGTTGCATGAGAGATCAAACCTTATGGGGCAAGTTTTCTTCCTGTTGTCTTTAAGGCATCGAATGGAAGTACATGTAAGTATGTAATCTATGCTTTTATAATAGCTAGACTCCTGGCATAGTTCAAATTTAAAATTTAATGTTCATTCAAAATATTGCATTGATTGGTTTCTTCCTTCTGGTTATTCCTTGCCCTAAGGCAAAACCCAAAGTTTAAAAAACATCCACAACTATCAACTACCTTGATCAATGTTTAGTCCCAGAATTTCCTGCATCTAAAATTTTCCAGAAAACTTCTGTACCATTTAGTTCTTGTTTTAAAATATCTGAATTTATATACTGAAGACATGGACTGCATCTTGTCTAGCCAGCTGGTAAATAATGAACATATCTAAATGCAATATTATTGAAGGAGACATATTGAGCAGCGTCTCATAAACACAAAAGTCTAAATCAAGCCTATGTTACACTGTGTACTAACCTGTAGTCTCCCAATTGCACCAATGGCTACCTCTGGTGGCATGATCACTGGTTTAGCATATGTTCCTCCAATCTATAGTTGATAAAGACCCAGGAAAATGCACCAAGTTAGTCCGTATCAACCTACATGCATGACATGAGATTGGTTCCACTACTTTCTGTAATCAGAGCTCTCAAGTGTCAACTCCCAGCAGGGAGGATGGTCTTAAGGGTCTTTGTTTTCAAGAGATCCCCCAGGAATCCTCAGCCTATACCGGACCTACCCTGTGTACAGACCCCCCTCCCCTCAGTAAAAATCAGTTCTACTGAGGGGAGGGGGGTTCTGTATACAGGCTATACCAGACCTAGTTCAGGTGAATTTTGCAACCCTGTACTAGAATATACCTCCCAAATGTCCTCTTATCCTACAGTTAAAATTCTCCAGAAACTACCGAGGCTCTACGTTTCTTTGCTATTGATGTAAATTAAGGTGCGGGTAAATTAAAATTTGCCAGTTTCATATTTTTGAGTGTTTATTCCCAGTTTCCTAGTCTAGACTAAAATCTTCAACCAGATGATCAGTTTCTTGGTAAAAGGTACCCTATCCTAAGGATTCTCTTATTTTTATATCCTATCCCACACTAAACCTCTTGAAAATCATACCCTTCACATATTGTCCATATATGACAGTAACCCCCCACCCCACCCAGGTGTCAACTCTTGTTATTGCATACAGTGTATTTTGAGATAAGCACTCACTGTTCCAATGTTTGATAGAGTGAAAGTCCCTCCTGACAAATCATCTGGGGATAACTTTCCGCTGAGTCCCAGCTGATGAAGTCTGTTAAGTTCAACAGCAATATCAAATACTGATTTGTTCTGGACATTTTTAATATTCGGCACTAATAAGCCTTGCTGAGTATCCATGGCAACACCAATATTGTGGGAACCCTGAAAAATATATACAAACAAATGGTCAGTTCAGAACCCTGAAAATGGCCAAAGTAGTACATGTATTTGTCTGCAGGAGAGTTGGTTTCCGTTGTATGATTTGAAAATGTACAACCTCTCAAGTCCCTAACAGCATTTTGACCACACAACTGACCTTGAAAGTGAGATTCTCGCATTCTGCATCCACTGAACTATTGAGTACTGGAAAGTGTAACAAGGCCATGGATGTTGCCTTGATAAATAATGGCATAAATGATAGCTTTACTCCTCTGGCCTGGAATGATTCTTTACTCTGGTTTCTTAACCTGGAAGAGAGAAAAATAGTGTGTAGCCAGAAAATAATCATTGTACCATATGGTTACTAAACAACTTATTAACCTTGTTAATCCAAAGAGGTGCCCAAGATAAAAGAAAAAACAATAAAAAAAGCAGTTGCTTATAACCATTTTCGGAAAAGTGTACTGAAGAAGAGGTCTCATTAAACAAGCCCAGTGTCTTCAGGAAGGGTTGAGTTTGTTGCTGGTTCTTTTTCCGATGTAAGAGGTTTTTTTCTGGGTACTCCAGTTTTCTCCTAAAAAAACCAACGTTTCAAAATTCCAATTCAATCAGAGGAATGGCAGATGAAGAACCACTTTATGCTATCTTGTTTTTTCAATATTATAAGAACCAATTTGCAAAATCAAAAGTAATAAATTGTTTTCACATAATACCACAGCAGCCATACTGGGGGTCCTCTTGGGGAGGGGTGGGGCCCTGGACTGTATTTCAAGTACTTAACCCATCTTAATGTTGTTTTTCACTATTTTTTCTAGTCTTATGTCACTGTTTCAAGGCCATGTCGCTTGTTGCTAATACTGGTGTTTAGAACAATCAAACAGTGCATGCAGAACAATCCTGTAGAGAATGAACTTTCATCTCATGTAAAAATGTTGTTTAACTTGAAGAAATTTTCGTAGCTGCTGATCACATGAGTAAAAACAATAGGGAGCTTAAGCAAAG
Organism: Porites australiensis; assembly: GCA_022179025.1. Classification (NCBI taxonomy): domain Eukaryota; kingdom Metazoa; phylum Cnidaria; class Anthozoa; order Scleractinia; family Poritidae; genus Porites; species Porites australiensis. The sequence goes on along the minus strand of BOPM01000854.1, from coordinate 80,343 downwards.
GCGTTTTTGAGCGACGGACGTCAACCGGAAGTGAGGTTTTTTCCCTCTTAACATGCCTTGATGATATAAAATTTGTATTCCTTAGCTTCTTTACTGTTATAGAGGCGATTTGACTGAAAATTTGCATGAAACCACCGTCAAAAAATCAAAAAAGGCCACTTCCGGTTGACGTGCGTCGCTCAAAAACGTTGTTGCTTAAGCTCCCTAATCTATAGAAGGTACTTACTTGCCTCTGTAGTCAGATGCCCCCTCCCCTCAGAAAAAATCGTGGAGAGAGACTCTCTCCCCCATTTTTTCTGAGGGGAGGGGGACATCTGTACACAGGCGAGATACTTACCGGACCAGCTCATTTAGAACTATTTCATCGTTATAGCCAAAATGAGGGATTGCATTAGATGCAGTCATAACTTTGGCCATAGCTTTTCTTATTCCTTTGATTGGTTCTGTTCTATCCTCCAGCATCGTTTCAGGTCTTCTGACTGGAGTGGATGGGGCAGTGGGGACCGCTCCTCGCACATCTACTGCAGGGGTCGAAGGAACTGTAAAGACACATGCCAGTTTGTAACAAAATGTTGGTGAGTCATGGAGATTTCTCGTGAAGTCACTTCAACTATCTATACCAAAGATACAGATGCTATGACCTTGCCAGTTTATAAATGTTTGATGTTCCCAGAAGATAATCGAAGATAATCACTAGTCAAGGGTTGGAGACTTAATCTAATTAATTTGACTTTTCAATTTCTTCAGCATGAGTTTATCTTGTTCTAGAATCAAAGTCTGTTATAAAAAATAATTTTCCATTTGCTGCTCAGCTGATAAAACCTGATTGTTGGCTGGGTTATAAGTTATTCCAGAAAAAATCTACACTTCCCTAACAGAAGGTAAAGATATGTAATTTTGCAAATCTTACAAGTAATAGAATTCTGGATTTTTGCCTTTCTGAATATTGGAATTCTGAATTTCAACTTTTCCAAACATTTGAAGTCTGAATTTTGGCTTTTCCAATCATTAGAATTCTGAATTTTGGCTTTTCCAAACACTGGGATTCTCAATTTTGGCTTTTCCAAACATAAAAAAGAATTCCGAATTTTGGCTTTTCCAATCATTAGAATTCTTAATTTTGGCTTTGCCAAACATAAATTGGAACTCTAAACAATTTTTGGCAATTTCCAAACATTGGAATTCTGGATTTTGGCTTTTCCAAACATTTTAATTCTTGATGCTGGCTTTTCCAGACGTTGGAGTTCTGAATAAAATTCTGGATTTTATTCATAAAGAATTGGCGGCTATATATAAAAGATCACCTAAATGCCACTAAAAGTGTGAGTTTAACACTGATACTGAATGGAAGTATTATTATGGAATGCTGTATGGCAGGGGATCCAATCCACATAGTTCGATCCTGATGACATTGTGATGGCGTACTTACCTGCAGTTGGTGCTGATTTCACTTTTTCAATGTAATTCATAATATCTTCTTTCAAGATTCTACCATCTTTGCCTGTTCCTGAAACATCCGCCAGTGTTATCTGGAAAAGCAGCACATGAACCCGAAATTCAAATTAGAGCTTTGCAGTGGTAAAGAGATCAAGGTAGCCAGCGAGTTGATTTTGTGTCAGAAATACTGAAAGAATGGATGGTCAGCTTTGTAGCTGGGCAAAGGACTCCACTTACATTGTGTTCCATTGCAATCTTGCGCACTGCGGGCGTGGCAAGTACTTTTCCACTACCACTCTTCATCTGTTCTGCAGCTTGTGGGGAAGGAGGTGAGAAAGCCATAGATTGTGATGCTGTTGACTGTGGGGATGGGGGTGGTGGAGGAAGAGGTTCTTCTATAGCATGTGTTGGTTTGGGCTTCTGCTGGGCAGCCATGACATCTTCAGCTGGGCTCGGCACTTTGTCAGCATCTAAAAAATGACAACAATGATGTGAGAGGTACAGTCTGTACATACTGAACAAAGTTACATCAGTGGAATTCATGTACAATGGATGGTATGTCCCGATAACTGAAATGAGAATTGAAGCTTTTAAAAGCAATTAAGTCTCAATGTTTTTTAATTATCACACTTTCAGTTTGAAGCTTTTTACCTCTGACGTCAAAAAGGGCAAATATGCATAATTTATCATGTGGTTCTAACTTTGATTCTATGGATGTAAGACATGTAATCCTTGAGTGCGATTGAGAGTGACCTTTCAAATGAAAGCTTCTGAGCAGTTCTTTCCTGTAGCACTGCATATATATTACGCCATATAAGGTGACTCTGTGCAAGAAATCCTTATAACCCAATAATAACCTCTTCAGCGGTACTTTCACATCGAGCTAGATTTAGTGCTTAGTATTGCACACACTCTGCTTGAGGACGCCAGGTTTGCCACCGTTAGAGAACTGAGAACAAGAATGCTGGAGAAATGTGACTGGCAAGGGATGGCAGTCAACAGGCAAGGGATGGCACTCAACTGGCAAGGGATGGCACTTAACCAAACTAACTAAGCTAATGCACCAAATTACAATGAAGCTTTTCAGCAAAATTTAATTACGGACATGCCTTGCAATAAAGGCAGGGTATAAACTTACTGGTCTCTGTGGAGGAGGTGATCTCTATATCCACCAGGGGCTGTCCAACTTTAGCTGTATTATCTACTTCATAATAAAGTTTGGTGATGATTCCATCAAAACGACTGGTGATGGTAACAGATGCCTAACATATCAACAAACAGAATGAAGTTTGTTTGTCTGTAATCTAAGGGTCCACAATTATCGTAACTAAATGTTAGGTAAACACTACGGGCTTCGTATAGCTTGAGTTCAATGATTCATTGGCTGTTTTCTCAGCTCTTATGCAAACTGATCTGTACAGTAATAAAAAATCTCTACTTTTTTCTGTGTATGCAAATAACTAAGTCAAACTAACTCTCTCAAACTGTTTCAGAAAACCAGCTACTCAATTAAAGGTCAATGTTCTGAAAATTCTAACAAAATACTACAGCCAGAGAAAAAACAATAATATCAGTACAGTAGCATCCTGATTTCTTGAACCCTTGCTTTTTGGAATTCATGATAATTTGAACCAAACCTTACTTCCCTTCACCACATAAACACTGTAATTTTACTAGAACCAAAGTGGTTCAAGAATTTGAGACTTAGCTGTTATTAATATTCACTGAAAATAAAATGTATATGCTATGGGTTACCTGTACCTCACATGCACAGCTCTACCAACCTTATCACTCTGTACTTCACAAATGCTGTCAAACTGACTGACATGATCACCTGGCTTCACAAACCTAAAGAGAAAACACAAGTAGGTCTCTTCTCTGATCTAAATTAACAGAACCCTCAATTTTTATTGGTTTCTAAACCTGATTTCACCCTTTCACTGCCAAATGTGGCCAAATACAAAATCTGACAAACAAAATAAAATTAATAGCAAAACAACAAAAAAATTGCAGCATGAAGAAACAAATAGTACCATGTAAAAGTACAGGTAGAGAGGTTTCATTGGAATGGTCACTCCATAGGATTTTGTCCACAGACTCAAAAGTTAGAGTCACCTTACAAACCCCAATATTCACTCTGGCAGTAAAAGGGTTGAACCACCTCTTGACTGGAAAATTTTGATGTGGACTAAATGTTATGGTCTCCAATTAAAAGAACAATCATGTCTGTACAAATATTTTTAAACTTGCATTTATCTTTTCAGAGATTAAGAATAATTATTTCTTTTTCCAGATTAAATTATATATCATTTTTATTACTATTTAATTCACAGATATAGGTTGAAAGGCAAAAGAAAGTACAAAAGAACATCTCATACCATTCTTTGATTGTTACTTCAGCTATTCCTTCTCCTATGTCAGATAATTTGAATGGCAGAATTTCTCCATTCATACCTTAAAAAACAAACAAACAAACAGAGTATCAGTACATAACAATCATAGCCATACAAAATTATTAATAAATGATTCACTCTGTGGCTGGAATGATTGGAAAAAAAAAATGATGGTGGCATTGGTAACCGGCAAGAAAAGATGAGAATGCTCTTTTGCCAGTCCAGCATTTCTAATCAAATTAGTTGTAGCATATTATCAATGAGAAAAAGTTTTTGCCTCATGTAAAATTACAGAAGGGTTCTCTCTTTAACTAGTTTTAGGTAGGTACCTCATTATTCTTTAATTTTTTTGTGTTTTTTAATTTGAAACCGATTGTACCTTGCAAACTGTTCACTTGAATGACGCAAATAAGTTTGTCTTAATGAAAAAGGAACCCTCTTCAAGATATTTACTCTCCAAACCCTAAGGAAAAATTCTACCCCTCCCCCGACACACCCCCAACAAACTTAGAAACTTTTACGAGTTTTTGTAAAGATCTGTCACTGAGAGGGCGGTAAAATAATACATATAGAACGCCAAATTGTTGATGACTGGTATAAGTAAAAACAGAAATAAGTTAAAACAAGATCATCACACAAATCGAGATGACAAAATAATTTTATTAATGTTCAGCTGATAGAGTAATGTTCAAACAAACCTGAGGTTGTTCTTAGAAATCGCAAAGCCTGTCCTGGCTTTACCATCCTCTGAAAGTTTAAACGGAATAGGAAACACGCTTATTCTTAGAAAAATAATAATAATAAAATATTGCAACAAGATTTCTTGAATACTCGAGAGGTTACCTTATCAAAACTGATCGCGTTCAGCTGGAAAGATGCATGAGGCAAAATTGATCGCGTCCTAGCAAGACTTGGCCGGCTCTGAAAAAAGTAAGTCGTCATTTCAAAGAATCAAGGCAAAGAAAGTTTGTGGTACAATGATCGTCTTACCTGTGAGCAAAGAAGGCGAAGATTCCTTCTAAAAGTCAAGTTTCGTAACAAGGTCAGTCGGGACGCCATCTTGAATTTGATCCACGTGGAGTTGTTTTCACGGCTGCGCTTCCAGGCACAGCCGCTGTTCGGTCTAGCACATTGTTGTCACTGTCAAATATAAAAGCAGTTTGTTAGGAAAAGTAACTATTTCTCTCTTTTTTGGACATCATGAGCAACATATACATCCAGGAACCCCCTACAAATGGAAAGGTAAGATGCTTATGTCCATAATTGTTAGGAAATAAACTGATGTCAATCTGGTCGACATTGGGTATGGTTTCATTCAGTGTTTTTTTTCGTCTACTTTTGACAAATTTAAGCTTACAAACTATTGAAATAATTATTTGATTAATTTTAAACTTTTTGTAATTTTCCTTAGGTGCTTCTCATCACCACATGCGGTGAAATTGATATTGAACTGTGGTCAAAAGAAGCTCCAAAAGCTTGCAGAAATTTCATTCAGCTCTGTTTAGAAGGGTATTATGATGGGACTATCTTTCATAGAATTGTGAAAGGTAATGAACACCTTCAAAAATAATTTAAGGTGAAACTGAACAAAATGACAACTTTAATTATATAGCTGAATCCGTGAGCAGGCAAGATAATGCAAATCCTGGGTTCTGATTGGCTACCTCAGTGGGCAAGATGGGCGCATCTTGCCCACTTGGGATTTCCCACTGGTCCTGTAGGGAAAGTTCCTCCTTTTTGGCCATGTAATAAATCCCTTATTAAACACTTGTGAGCTTGTTTGGTCAAGATGGCTGTATATTGCGCTTGTTGTGCTTTTTTGTCTTTTTATTGATTGAGACTAGAAACGCTGCAAAGAACTTGGTTAATATATATCTTGACCTCATGGTTGGTCAGTAGCGCATATGTCAAGTCAGGGGTGATACTATTGGATGAGGGTATTTTGAACAATAGTGGTCTCAAATAAATTGGCTTTCACTCACTTAATCCATACCTAATCTCTTAAATGAAAAAATAATGACCTGAAAATAAAAATAATTATTTTTTAGGGAAAACATAATGGAGGGTCTCAATGAGATTTCCAGTGTTGTCATAAATCTCATGCATGCTGTTCATGTACTCTAGAGAGATTATTAGTGTTTTTTCCCAATAATAATTTTTTCCTCTGACATCTAATTGGCTGCTGGTAAGTGTGATGTTTCATCTTGGTGTTAATTCATTTTGGTGAGGCTTAAATCATTATCCAGGAGAGGTTTAGCATCTCTTGTAAGCCACGGATCTTTTCTGATTTTATTTCAGGATTTTGTGTCCAAGGAGGAGACCCAACTGGAACAGGAATGGGTGAGCAAGCAACTTGTTTTCAATAAGAACTTGGAAAACCAATTTATGTTAAACCAATAATGCAACCCAGAGCTACATGTATATTGAAGACTCTGTGGTGACAGGGATTATCATTACAGGTAATGCATGATCTCTCTAAATACATGTAAAGTACTAATATCTATGAGAATGTAGACTGGTAGGCTTTTGTCACTTTTAGGGGACCATTGCTTTATAGAGGAAAAAACGTACTGAATTCACAAGCAAAAGGACAAGTTTATGTGACAACGTGACAAATGTATATGCCAAAAAATGTAGAATGCAGAATGAGAAAAAAATCATTAGTCTATTTTTAGTTATTTTATGTATTACTGGTATTCTTGCTTGAATCTACTGTAAATTGCCTAAGATCCAAAACATTTACAAAGAAATGTCCTGACTGCAAAATTCGTGGTTCATGGCTTTCAGAAATGAGTGGTATTTTCACTTTATTCTTTCTTTGTTGTCGAACATACAACAATTTTTTTTTCATCATTTTAAAACTCGTCAGTTTGCTTGGGCACCAGCTCTTACTTGTTTTCCTCTTAAGAGTGACAGTCCCTTAAAATTAGCGAAAGCTGACTGGTAGAGGCAGAGTACTCAATCACAGCCTGCAAGCAAGATCTCCATTTGGGGGAGTCATGAGAAGTCACATGAGGGAAGCATATGAAAGGAGATACAAATGCAAAGAGTGGGAAAAGACGGAAAAGACTTTTCCCTCATTCGTGTGTTGCCTCACGGCTCGTTTTGCTTGCCATAAATGGAGAGCTTGCTAGCAGGCTAGCTCAATCATATCTTGAATATTATTCTGCCCATCAAAATAATTTTCCCTGCTATAAATTATTAGCATTATTACAAGTGAACAGAGGGCTGTAGCATAAATTATTTTATATACCTGTCCTTCATTTTGCAGTTGAAAAATAATCAAAGTTCTCTTTTCATAGTGCTAACATTTTTATTTGTGTTGATACAGGAGGGGAGTCCATTTATGGTCAGCCATTCAAGGTTATTTTTAGTAATACTATTTCTTTGTTAAACTGGTAATCATTGAATAATAATAATAATAACTATACAGTGATAATGATATCAATAATAAATTGGGTAAATTTCAGTGCTAAACCATGTTTTAAAATTTTATCGTAAGTGGCAAAGTAATATATTTTTACTGTGCAAACAAACCTTTTCTATGCTTTGCAGCCTTGTATTAGCTCAAAGTTGGATAATAGGCTTCATTAATACTGTCTAACAACAAATTTGAATTCCAATTTTAATATATCTCACAGGGTCAAAATTTATTTCATGTTAAAATTTTTTTACTGAGTTTGATTCTTGATTTCCTGCGTCTGCTAGCCCTAGTTCATGAATGATTAGGTCTAGGAGACAAAGAAAATTAAGAATCAACCTGGGTTAATAAAGTTTAACTTGAATATAATTTTGGCCTCACTGTAACATATACTTTTAAAAAGATCAAAATATCTTAACTTGCAGTTGGCTATAGTTAATTTAAATTTTGGTGAGACTTGGAGCTGACAACTTAAGTAAAATTCAGTTATTTGCAATTAGTTAGATTGGGAGTGGTGCCTTGATGATTGACCATGATTATGCTGTATTAAATTGTACTTTCTTAGCTTGAGGAACTTTTATTTTCATAGGATGAATTTCACCAAAGATTACGGTTTGTACGTAGAGGGTTGGTTGCCATGGCTAACGCTGGTCCCAATGATAATCAAAGCCAGTTCTTCTTCACTCTGGGAGCCACGCCCGAGTTAAATGGAAAGCATACAATCTTTGGAAAGGTAATGTTGCAATTATGTAGTATAGAGGGTTCAAATGAAAGAATGGAAACTTGTAGATCTTCGTTATTGAATTTGTACCTGGAATAAAGTCTTAACTGATTTTGGATAAAATACTAGATTCTCCTTTCAAATCACCTTGTGTGTACTTGATAATCAAAAGGAGAATGTGAATCACAGGGTAGATTATCAGTGGTCACCTAGGGCCTTATTTCATACACCCAAGCTGTAAAATAATAATATTGTTGTACCAGTTTTAAGAGCTCAGTATTGTTTCTCTACTCAGTATTTAAAATTGGTATATTGAATGTTTTTTAAATTTTTTTCCTTTTTAAGGTTGCAGGAAATACAATTTACAACATGATTAAGATGGAGGACTGTGATGTTGATGGAGATGATAGGCCACTGTTTCCTCCAAAAATCAAGAAAACTGAGGTGAGATTACAGAGTGTGTGCATTGCTTTTTTAATAGTATATAAAGCTCATTGCGAATACTCAGGGTTTTGCAAGAAGTTGGGAATTTGTTTGTTACTATAAAAGAAAGATACTGAAAAAGAATGGATGGATGCATGCTATACTTGATTAGTTCCGGAGTGTTAGGAGCACAGTAGTCATTAAAATATGATTTGCTAATCACTGCATTAGGTCTATCTGAGAATGTGTAAACTCTGCATTATTTTGGCAGCTAGCTGTCACTTCGCAGTAGGATAAGGGGAAAACTACAGTGTAGTAGGAATGTATGTCAGCTGTCTGCTGGAGTGTGTAGGAACTGACTTATTGTGTGAATGATGGTAGACCATGGATGTTGTTTGTTAAAATCCTTGTTCGTGGGGTGGTAGTGTTGGTGATGAGAATGTGGAAAATATCCAAATGCTTAAGCTATAAGGGCAAAATGTTAAAGTAGTATAAAGGAGGCACAACTTGTTAGCTAAATGAAATTTAGGCTAAGTTAAACTTGAGATATGACTGCCCAGCAGTTTTAGGTAAGAAAGGTGTGGGAGTGCCCTAATTGCCTAGCAGGGGTTCACTACTAGCACCGCAAGTCCTTCTGTAGTTAAAATTATCATTTGTCAAATAATGACAGTTCATACTTCACTACAACATTTATTAACATACTGAGCAACTCCTGCCCACTCCATTGCTGGCCTTTCTAATGCTAATAATTATAATTATTATACCAATATTAAAGATAATTCATCAGAGAACCACTTTGTTTTGCTGTTAGATCTTGCATAATCCCTTTGATGACATTGTTCCAAGGCAGAAGAAAGAAGAAATTAAAGTTAAAAGTGATGAAAAGAAGAGAAAAGTCAAAGGAACAAAGTAAGACTCAAGATAGGCTTCAGAGCAGATAGACGTCAGAAAAGTAATTTACTTTTGTTGGTCAAATTACCACTTGTGTCGTGTTATCATACCGCGGGAGTGTTCTGTCAGTATTGCGTCATATCAGCTAATTAACAAGTCATTCCTTTTAACAGAAATTTCAGTTTGTTGTCATTTGGTGAGGAGGCAGAAGAAGATGAATCGACAGTGACGTCAGTTTCTAAGGTTGGATTGCCAAGTGAAATTCAAAAACTTGGCTTACCCTTGTATTGAAACATAACTAGTGTTTAATGGAGAGCTTATCTCAGAGAAACCTTTTTGTTTAAGAGAAGTGGTCAAAGCACTTGCAGACAAGGACCCACTGCACCTTGTCTAGGGGTGGTGGGGCTATACAAGACATGTCGAGCCATCTGATGAGCCAAATGGACACATTTTTTTGTCGTGATAACATGAATTAATATTTGTGTGCATGTAGCTTGCATTGTTGCTGAAACGGTTTTTTTTCTAGTAGTATTTGCGTAGGAGCTGATAAGCCATCTTTTAATAGTGGGAAGGGGCGTACATTGAAACCTACCAGTCTTTCAGGGGAGTGGTAGGTCCTAGTTGTATGTAAAAGTTTTCACCAATTCCCTTATGTTAAGTGACCATTCCCTTGGTCACATGGATACCAAAATATATTGATGTACAATTCCTGCCTAAATAATATATATGCCCATTTATTATTTAAGGAAAGTTCCCTAACACCATATTATAAATATGAACACCACTCTGTTAAGAACAGTTCACTTAGCCCCTAAAACTCGGATTACCAAACATTGTCCAATTCCTGCATCTGTGGTCAGCACAGGCTATAACACAGAAACCTGGTTCTGACGTTTTACCATTAATAGGAGATGGACACTAGGGTTGGTGACTGCCAGAAATAATATACCGTAAAATTATGAAAATAAGCCCCGGGGCTTATATTTTTCAAAGGCCCTTTTTGAGGGGCTTATTTTTGGAGGGGCCTATATTCGGAGGGGCTTATCTACAGAAGGAAATTTGCGTTTCAAAATCGATTGGGCAGCAGCTAGCCTTATAAATGAAAGCAAATTTACCATTTTTTCTTTGTTTTACTTTGTATTTGAGGGCAATTTCCGAGTACAAGCCCCCCAGGGGGCTTATATTTGGAGGGGCAATTTAACGCAGGGTTTTTCGCGTTACGAGTTTGGGGGGCTTATATACTTGGAGGGGCTTATTTTTGGAATTTTACGTTACTTTATTTCTAATGTCCTAAGTGGGTCTTTTACATCCCACATAAGTAATAGCTCATCCTTCATGTTACAGCCTGTAAAACTCCTGGGTGATGTAAAACAAAGGAAACAGAGAGTCAACATAGGAAAGCTAGGAAATAAAAGAAACCAGAAGGTTTATGACAAAGAAAATGCTCACAGTTTCTTAACTTAACCATTTGCAGAAGTGAGAGCCAAAAAGGCAGCTCCCCCTCTGAAGTCTGTTACCCAACCAAAATTGAGTTGACTGTATGATCTTCAACAATTTTGTAGCAAACAATGGAAAAAATAATTTATGAATCTGAATTATCAATCAATGGTTTCTTTTTACAGTCAAAGCAGATCAAGCGCACCCTCCAAGATTCTATTAATGAATTGATTATTTGAAAAATGAATCCGTTAGTGGTTCCTGTATCTTTTGTCAAATTCAAAGCGGCATTTCTGCTTGCGTAATGCACAGTGAATATCTAACGAGAACTTCTCTGTATTAGGTCAGATTGAAAATCTTTGAATGGATTATATTTCTTAGAAGACATTTACATCAAATTCATGCCTCGCGTGTGAATTCACGGCTCATTACGCATGCAAGAATGCAGAGATGAATCTGAAATCTACAACTACCAATGGATTCAACTTTCGAATAATAAATTCATTAATGGGAGCTTGGGGGGTACGCTTGACCAGGCTTGACTGTAACGCCAAAAAGACATGCGCTAAGGATTGAAGATTGCGTTCCAAAATATGTAATGTCAAAAATTTGCGGGCCTTGTTTTGATGAGATTCCCTAGTACCAAAATTTCTTTGAATGTTTTACAGACACTAAAAATGAAGAGCAGCCACGATGTATTGCAAGATCCAAAGCTGAGTTCACAACCAGTTGTTGAGACTGCAGCTTCAGTTGAAAAGGTATGATTAGCATCAGTATTGACATGAGGGTTTTGAAAAATTCCATCCAGTTTAATCTTCTGCTTCATATTATTTTTTATAATACAGTACAGTATAGTGTCCAAATGATAACTTCTGACAGCTGCTGCCTAAAAGGGTGCAAAAAAGGATGGTCTACATCCCTTTCTGGTGCCATTTTAAGTTATCTGAGTGTGAAGACATACCTTGTAGTCACTGAATTCCATGCATTCGCTTGCTTGTAAAACATGGCCTCCTGAATCCTTTGTTTGTTTGTAAAGTTAAAGGCTCACTAATAACCTTGTTTCCTTTGTTTTCCTGGATGATTTAAATAAATTTATTATTCCCATGCTAAGGCTGTGTTTTTTTTTTTTGCGTGATTTTTGTTTTTGTTTTGCTATTTTTTGAATTTCTGTAGTCGCTTTCTATTAATAGTAATAGTAATAGTAATAACTTTATTTAACGAGGGTAAAGACATTGATTACTGGTCACCCAGTAGTTTTCATAATGGCCCTCCTACAATTAAAGTAATAAAAAGTAACCAATATAATCTACCAACTAAAATTACATAATAAACTACTATTAATACAATATTGATTAATTGACTACTAATGAAACTAAAAGGTTTTACAAATCTTAAAATGATCAAGAGAAGAAATCAAACTACGGTAAAGTTTAAATAAGTAATTTTTAAAATTAGTATGGGAGAGTGTCTTAAGGTAGGGGGGTTATTCCTCTTGTCTCAAGATCACCATGAGACCTACGATAATACTTTGATTCCCAGCAAATGTTTATGCATATCTTACAGGTCATTATGGCAAGGAGACAAAAGAACTAGAGAATCAGATAACTTGGGCTAAAAAAATTTAATCTGAATTAATTTGCCTTGTAACATTATATTGCAAAGCTTAAGAATAGGGGGTACTCCCCCTCAAAGGGTGTAGGTAACTGGAGCCTCTGTGGTCTGAAAATGGGTATGGATTTTGCTCATTAAGGTTTTAGATCAGGTATGGTTTTCATAATATTAAAATCTTTGTTGGCATAAATTTCTAGCCTAAACGGTTACTAGTAATAAGAAAATGCTTAAACAATATGTTAACTTCTCTTGTAACTGGAGAAGGCAATTGACTAACAAAATGAGTACCACTTTCAGAAGTCAGGTCTGAGAACAGGTATGTATTTTAGAGGCCAGATATGAAAACTGTAGCCCTAAATATGTCAAGAATTTGTAGTACGGGGTGACACACCCTTATCAAGAATTCCAAAGAGTACCCCTGAGTGATATTTATCTTGTGACAAATGTTGGAACAGTGTCTGTTATCTGCATGTAGTCAGATGTGTGTGACATCTGGCCCCTGTTGTTCAGAAGGTGGATAACACTATCAACCAGTTAAATCCCTATCCATTGAATAGCGCAATTGGTTCATTTTTTCCCCGCTTAATGTCAACTGGACGTTTTAGGTCAGAACCCTCACTCCCCTAGCCCCACGTGGGGGAGAAATGAATGCGTGACAAACGAACCTCAAAGGACGTCTGTGGGGAGGCTAGTAGACAGATACCATCTAAAATTTTGCAACGTAATTTTATTGTAAACATAGCTTGGGTGACCTGTGGTATATTAGCGAACTTTTTCAGCAGGCTCGGTTACACGGGTTATTGCACCATGGGCGAGTCGAGTGTGTCGTCAAACGTACAGATTGAAGGTGTTCCTTACAGTCTTCTTTGACCACAGAATGTAAACACCAGCCGTCCTCTACCTCATTCTTAGCGCAATCCTGTGAAATGTTGGAAGAACCCAGCTTCTGACACTGGGCACGTAACTGATCTGCGATGCAAGGTCAGGCCGATGTTTTGGGTGAAGAAGGTAGAAAAGTTCGGGACGCTTGTGTGAAGGTGAAGATTATCGGAAAACCTGACGATAAGCGGAGATATACATGGCAGGATGCTGTCGAACGATTGCAGAAATGTTATACCAGCGGTGGTTCACATTTTGTGCCTCCCGTAAGACACTTCTTTCCGGATCCTCGCAAATATGATGTCATCGGCATCTATCAAGGGGATACTTGTGGAGGAAAAACGTACGATATTTTGGATATCTATGATGCCCTCGAGAAAATTGATGAAATGCCGTTTGTTAAAAAGTACACCAGTATAAAAAGAACTGGACGCGATGAATTGAATAAGTTGATTGACAAACGAAGAGCAGACATTGTAAAGGAGTACGAGGAAGCTTCGGCTATTAACCCAGATGCGCGACGCAAGTATTCCTGGCATGTTGCACAGCGACGTGTCCGCAATTGTTTTGGTGGAAATTTTCCTTTTCGTTATGTGTTGATGGGTTTCAGAATTCCTCACAATGGTCTTTATAGCATCATAGACATCTACGATGCAGTATGTAAATGGCAAATGACTGACTGGGAGAGCTTTCAAAAATTTACCGATGAAGAAGGACCAGGTGCTTATGAGCAGAAAATGTTAGTCGAAGAACACCTCTCTGTCATGGAAAAAGAGTATCACGATGCTAAGCGAAGCTTAAAACAGTACTCAAAGGATGAGGCAGAGAAAAGGGTGACAGATTGCTTACCAGATGACCCTTTGCTGGACAAAAGCAAATTTTCATTCCAAGAAGATGGTAGATGTGATGGGAACATTTACAAAACCTACAATATTTTTGACATCTACAATAGAGTGAACAGTCTTAACTCTTCGCAATTGAAGAAAGATATTTACAGAAATGTCATTGAAGAGTATGAGTGTGCTGCCAACAATCTTTGTAGGTATTCCAGAAGTGAGGCAGAGCATCTTATAAGGGATTGTCTTCCAGGCAACTTTGTTGGGGACACAGACATATTTCCCAATAAGGATGAAAAGTTACATGGACCAAAACCTGAACAAACTTTTGACATCTTTGATATTAAACATTCAGTTGAATACTTTGATGAAAAAAAGTTCCTTGATAAGTATGTCGATGAAAAAGATCCATGGGCTAAAGAAATTAATAGACAAGTAAACGAGGAGAGGAAAAAGATTAAAGAAGAGTATGCAAAAGCTACAGAAAAGGTTGAAATTGATCACGGTTCTGGGTTTATTATTAGTGATCACTTAATTATTACTAATAAGCATGTAATTGATAATGCAGAAGGGAAAGAGATTTTCATTTCTAATGCATTAATTGGCAAGCTCCCCTGTGAGGTTGCTCATACTGATATTAAGAAAGATTTAGCACTGCTTTTTTGTTCAGGGCTAAACATCAAGCAAAATAGAGTTGCCCCATTGCATTTGTCCAATGAACCATTGTTACCTGGCATGCAAGTTTTTTCTTTTGGATATCCCATAAGCCATACCGGAGAAACAGCTCTCTTTGTTAATGGTCATGTTTCTGGTTTTAAAGAAACATATTCAGATTACTGTCCTTCTTTGGTAGTGTTAAATTTGTCACTCAACTCAGGTAATTCTGGAGGCCCAATCCTATCTTGGATTTCAAATCAGCTGAAAGTTGTTGGTGTGGCAACACAGAAACACTTCAAAGAGATTCTCACTTTTGAAGAGAGGGACAAAATTGAAAAAATTCGGCAATCCTTACAAACCAGTTCTATGTCGGATATTTCAGATGATGCAATTAAGAAAATGTCATTTAAGCGCACTGATCAAGTAAGATGTGATGCATTAGACGACCCTTGCCAGATTCCAATGTTTCTATTGACATTAAAACTATATGATGCTCTGGAAACTCACTCACAATTCAATTTAAGTAATGCAGTACCAGGACATTTTGTGACTGAATTCATTGAAGAAACTATCAAGAAATGTGAGGAAGAGCATAAAGATGAGTTAGTTGAGGTAGTGAAGTGGTCCACAGTTCATCCAAACATTTTACCCTCTGGTCACCAGTCTGCTTCAGACTGTTGTATCCAATAACTACTGAACAGAGTGTTGCTTTGAATTTGTGACCCATTAACAAGAATTGTATTCATGCTTTTTCCATCAATTCTTGGTTTTCACATGATGTCACCAAAATTCAAACTAAGAAACAACCACTTCTCCTGAGTTTCTACTTCCATAGTGGTATTACAGCACCTTAAAACCGTTATACAAACAAATTTTCGGTTCAAAGGGGTTCTTCGTTTTCCGATACAGGATGCTTGAATTTCCAGGCTTTTGTGTGACGTGGCATTTAGCTGATGGCCAGGAAAGCTCTTACGTGGGTTAAAAACATTACCGATTTTGGGAGATTTTGCTATCCAAACATTCTGTCACAGAATAAATATTACTATAATCTCTATGAGTTCCTCAAGTGAAGAATTCACGCATTAGTGGGAAAACTCAAAAACAGATGTTTCTGTTGGTTTCTGGTGGCCATATTTTGTGCCCCTGAAATGGACACAAACATGGCGTCTCCATACAAAGCTTTATAAATTTGGGTAAAACGTTTTTCAGAATATCTTGCATACCGGTATGTAATATTGCGCAGACCTGATTCTTGGCAAGGCTTTTTGTATATTTATCTTCTTTCATTTACCACATTCTAGACTTTCTGTATTAAAAGGTTTCCATTTTTATTTTTGATGGCATGACAGTGAAAACCACCAATAGCCTTGTGTTACTGTTGGTATGTACTAAGACATTGTAGATTGAAGTGGTGTAATGATGACAGTGTTTACAAGCAGTACAAAATGTAGTCAAACAGTCTGCTTTAATTTAAATATTTCCCATTTTTGCTCAAGTATAAGTCTGTAGATTTTTTAAATTTTAATAGGAATTGAAAGCCTTAAGCATAGCTATTTACTGTTTTTAAAGTTAAAGTTTATGGTTGCATAAACTGATGTTAATAAACCTGAGATGGTGCCCAATGAGTCCACACATATTGCTAAAGCAACAGTCATCTCTCTTCTTGTGTCACACAATGTTTGAACATTTCAATAAGCTTTTGTACAGAGCAACTATTTCAAAGTACAAGAAAGAACAATGAACAGTAACTAGTTGTTCTACTACAATGTATCCTCACTTGGCAAAGTCTACTGTGACTTCATCAGGATATTTCTAGACCCCACAAAAGTTCCATTCATACTATGCTTACACACATGTGCTCCTCTTTATGCTGTACACTGTCCTTTCCCAGCTAATTTTCTCAGGGCTTTGTTTCATTCACAATATTGTTTTTCCCTGCCACCCTCCCTCTTAACTGGAACCTTTGTTTTCCTCTTCTATTTGCTCCTTGTGTTTACTATATTAGCATGACCAGTATGTATACCAAGTAGATCATTGATTTCTATATATCTTTATATGTGTATCTATGAGATTAATCAAATCATATTATCTTATTATACTGGTCAATAGGTTGCATTCCTTTGTTGACTCCTGGGATGTAGAACTACCCTCTTGCTTTCCAATAAAAGTAGTGGCAGGGAAGTGCAACCCCTGCACCTTACCCCACAGTAAGGCTTAGTCCTTGGAGACAGGTTCGGAAAAATTTCCACTTCAGGGTGTGGACCCCTGGTTCCCACCTAATCTGTACTCCACCCAGGAGGGCCCCCCTGACCTCCTGGTTCCTCTTAGGCCCGGTTCAGACGCCGCTCCACTCATGTGCCGAACCTAACCGATGAATTAAGTACGGCAAAAGAGCGGCGTCTGAATCAATTTGGTACGGCAGTTTAGTTTGGTGCGGCAAAAGCGTTAAGTTCGACAGAGTCTGTCGAACTTTTGTCGAACTTAACTTAGGTTCGACACACGGTACGCCGTCTGAATCAGATGTCGCGCCAGTGTCGCTCCAAAGTCGAACTTACTCAGTTAGGTTCGGCACATGAAAAGTACGGCGTCTGAACCAGGCCTTAGTCCCTTATGACTAGGGGATATGGACCTCAAACCCAGGAGACTGATCAGGACTCCTGTACAGGGTGGTTACTCCCGGTACCACTCGATCTTGTCTCCCGCCAGGAGGGCTTCTCTCCGGGTCCCCTTAAGATTTAAGTGCTCCCCTGCCACCAAAATTGGGCCCATTATTTCTTGTTTGCTTTCAGTTCGGTATACTTTATAGAACTTAGCCTGCGTAGCAAACGTTTCCAATCGAGTTATTGCGCAAAAGTTAGAGCGTAAGCAAAAAAAGGTTCCTTTGTTCCCCTCCCCCTCCCCCGTCATTGATTTTTTTTTGCTCTTGTCCCAGCTTTCTAGACGAACCTCGCGAGGAAACGCTTGCTACGCAGGCTATATAGAACTGCATTGCAAAACCATCCACTGATGGGAAGATTTAAGAAATGACGTTTTGAAATAGTGATGGATTTAGCATTTTAGATTTTTCTAATGGATATATTAATGGCAGAAAATGGTGCAAGGTATACATTTACGGCTTCAAAGTTATTTTGGTATTTTCCATGGTCTACACATTCAAATAGAACATATAAATGACGTCAAAGTGTTCAAAACTCAAGTGGAACCACGAGCCGCAACCGAGTGGTTTTATTGCAAAGACAGTAGACCATGGAAAATTGTAGCCTATTTGTTTTTTTACAACAATTTGACAGTTTTTTACGTCCATTTCCTTCTAAGTCTCTTAGGTAGAGAAAAACAAATTGTGCCATCGTGGCTTCATTTCCAGTTAGGACTTTATTTTAGTTTATAGTACGTGTGCTGCAATTGGTCAATTTTGCGGGCCGTATTCTCCAGGAGGGCCTTCTAAATTTGAAACTTTTACCTGCGGTCAAAATGTCTTCGGAAGATTCTTTCAAAACGTATTTAAAAGCTTTGTATGCAGACAGAGAAAAACGACGGGAACATTTACAAGATGAAGAAAATTAGCCAAAAATTTGCTAAGCCAATAAAAGTCCCCTTTTTTGCTGTTGCGAGATTGACATGTGTCAGTTATTTGAAGCCGTTTCACTTGACTCCTCAGATACAAAACAAAGTCTCCAATAGGTAGGAGAGAGAACCTGGGAACGATGTTGGGTCCACACAAGGGGGACCCTTCCACCGGGGCTGCATCAGGGCTGCATAGACCATAGCTCTTGACCAATTGATGCGCGGGAAATCTGTCATTTATCATTAAAGAAGAAAAAACATTTATTGTAAAACATTTTTTTATCAGTTATTGATCACAGACTTTACTGTGCTGTGTCATATCATATCATACATCATGAAATTAATCACAAAATCAAACAGTGGGAGCCGCCACCAAACTGTATAAAATAAAACATAAAAATAAGTAGAAGTTAAGCAAGCCAGGAGCCCATAGGCCCCTGGGTAAGCTTATAAACAACACAGCAAATAGAAAAGGAAGCGCGGATGGTTGAAAACTTGTCAGCCTAGTTTTTCAAAGTTCCTTTTGCTGTTTGTGACGTTTGATATAATGCCAACCTCGTTCCCAGGGTTCTCTCCTACCCACCCTACGGAGCAAGAGGCACTTTGAGCCCCGTAATGCTTAAGGAAATATTTCACGGCAGTTTGAAAATTCCGAAATTTACCAGGATTTGAATGGAAAACCATATAAGCGTGAAAAAGTTTTTTTTCTCATACAAATCCTTTTATTTTTTGGCGGCCGTTGCAATCGCTTCTTTTCAGATATCCGGCTGAAATTGTCAGGTTACCTTATTGCGTTCGAGGTGGGAGAACGCAACCCTAATTTGTGTTGGGTTTGCTGTGCATTATTGGGTGTCCTGTGCAATTAATAAGGGAGATTTTTTTGAGATTGCACTTGTCGTCGTCGTCGACACACTTCTTCCTCGCTTTGAGGCGCTTGGTTACGTTTTGCCTCACTTTGACGCGCTAACTCCCGTGGTGACTCGTGTGTCCTTGGCGTTCATCTTTCAAACGTTTGCTGAGGTCTGCTATTCTGTCTTCGTAAATCGTTCATCTTTTAAAAGTGTGCTGAATCTTCGCATGATCTTCGTAATTCAGCACACTTTTAAAAGATGAACGATTTACGAAGACAGAATAGCAGACCTCAGCAAACGTTTGAAAGATGAACGCCGAGGACACACTCTTAAAAGAGTTTGCTGAAGGTCTGCTATCGATCTGTGTGCTGAAAGTTTGAGTAAAATTTTACTTTGGACCCGATCAACTCGGACCGCCAGTCCGGGTCGGATCAACTCGGATCGACTCAGATCGAATAAAAAAATAAAAATAAAATAATGTTGGACTCAGATCGACTCAGATCATAAAAACATTAACTCTGATCATAAAAAGAAAAATAACATCATTCGGCGTCACTTACCTTTCCCCCGCTATTTTGTTAATGATACACTAGTGAGCCGCGCCATATGAAATCCGACGAAGGACTTTTTTGATAGTCTAACCGTACACTTCCAGTGAACATTTTCAACTTGAAAGGAGCAGAAACTATCCTCGCCCGGGACAACGAAAATTTTCCTACCCCGGGCGAGAATCGAACTCGCGACCCTCCGAATACTATAAAGATCGGACGTTCCTAACCGTCCTGCACTGCACCGGAGGGTCGCGAGTCCGATTCTCGCCCGGGGCATGAAAATTTCCTGTTTGCTTTTTGAGCTATATATGTTAGTGGTGTGAGCGTATGTATCTTTGTGGCTTTGTATTGTATGTTCGGATGTTTGTTGCAAGAGCCAATAAGGTTGAAGGTACTATGAGTTGATGCCTAGGAACCAATGAGATCTTGGCATCTATTTAAACATGACATTGCTATAAGTCTAACAGGGGCACTTTGAGACCGCCATCTTGATTCTTCACAATTTTTTCGTCTTTTGTTACGGCTACAGGTGTTTAGAAACATTACAATTTAAATATCTTCATGATTCAAACGCTGTGTACAGTGATGCAGCTTTTTAAGGGTTCATATTTTGGTGTGGATGCTGCTTCAAGACATTTCTGACCGAATTCGGCTATCGCGAACGATACAACGCACGTATTTATGAGTTCTGTTTCACCTGCTTCAAGTTAGAGTATGAAAGATATATTTTCAAAGCTGTTCCAATGAAACAATAATTGATATTTAGATATGGACCTTAATATAATTCGAAACTATGCGGCCTATAAATTGTGGTTTTAGATGTTTGAAAGGGAGCTAATTTTTTTGGAAGTTGTACCAAGTATTGTTAATCCTGTAAACAAGCTTTATTCTATCGCTTACAAAGTTCAACAGACCTTTTTCGTCCCGGCAATTAAAACATAAATAAGTGAACAACATGATACATCCTTCCTGCTTACTGAAGTATTATAGTTATTGAAACGTATTTTATTTACTATAAAGATGCGTAACTTAAGCCTTGTTTCCATATGATCGCTACGATCGCTGTGATCACTGCGATCGCTGAAATCGAATCAGCTATATGCAGCGGTTCTCGTTTTCATTAATGTACAGCAATACCCAATTTCGTGCAAAACATAGCCTTAATTTAGCATTAAGACAGCAGATTGCCGATACTGTTACACTGAAGCATTCAAAATAGCTCCTGCACGTAAAACGTGCCTATGTTTATTAAACAGTACCTGGGCCGGGTTGTTCAAAGCTGGGTTTAATAAGATAACCCAGGAGAGGAGGATTAGTGCGAACTTTCAACTCAGATGTGAAAGCTTCATTTTGCCAACAAGTTGATGATTGGACACTCTTACAAATAACTGAGAAATTATCCAAAGAAATGTTTTTTAACAAAAGAAAAAGAAACCCGGGTTAAGCGCTGATCGGCCTTCGAACAACTGCGCCCTGTTGAACACCTATTGCGCCACTAAAACAAAAAGTTCTTTTTACACGCCCCAAGCACTCTGGCCAGTTTCTCCTCAAATAACAAGCACTTGAGACGAACCATACGATATCACGCTTTTCACTAGCCTTCAAAACCTTTTCATTATGATACACAGTTTAAATCGAGGTTTCGCTGTACCCAACCCTTACGTTGAAAATATGCCATAATCATAGTTATCTATCGCAAGAGCCATCCACCCTTTCCCCTTAACTGCTACCTGTACGCCTAGCAAACATATCGAACGCACTCTCCTAAGCTCCGATTACTCCTAGTTTTAGTATGCTCTTTCAGCTCCTGCTAACAAAATTTTTCAAAAGCGAACACTTTTCGTGTTTACCGAAAGTTGATCACGTGATCAACTCATGCAAAGAGCCAAGAGCCATAATATATTTTTTTGAATGGCCCTTGAAAGAGACTATTGAAAGACCCAAGAGCCATAATAGGACTATTATGGCTCTTGAAAGAGCCTATTTCTTAACCTCGTTCCCTCCTACCCGCCCTACGGCGCGAGAGAGGGGCGGAGAGAACCCTGGCAACGAGTCGGAACGAGGTTGTCTATTTCTCAGTTTAGTACGATAATCATATATGAAGTATTTACCCTACTAGTTCTTGCACCATTCGCACATGGGCGTTACAGTTTGCTTGTTATATTTTCGCAATGTTCCTACTATCTGACAGCCTGGCACAGGCTAATGTTAACCTGCACTGAGAAATATGGTAACATACAAGGGAGAACTTTCTTATGACGAGTATCGTAAGTGTGTAGATAGTTGTGTGGCGGTTAAACCCGGGGGGGGGGGGGGGGTACCCGGAGATAAATTGGGTAGGGGG
>BOPM01000854.1:31668-58317 GCA_022179025.1 Porites australiensis | reverse complement strand
CATATTAGGGAGTACCCCCCCCCGGGCGGTTAAAGTAGGCCGAAAGAGTGGGCAGTTGCCTACAGATACTGATGTGACTCCACAGCACAGTCAGGGATGGCATTCATCTTCATGGAGGAATAGCCCTTATCTCTACTGTCTCCACTGACTGATTTCTCTCATTTCCTCATTGGTGGTCAAAGAGATTTTGCTAATCACACATGAAACATGGCTAGAGAGTTTTCACGTTTCAAATATACTTACCCTTGGGTCATTGATGACACCGCAGCACTCACTTGAGAAGGCCGTTTCGGGTATCTTCGTTTCGGGTACCGTCGTTTCGGGTAAATTCGTTTTGGATACCTTCGTTTTGCCACTCAGTCGAGATAGGAATATTTATTCTACCTGTTTTAGCTTATTCTTCGTACTGTTGGTGTTGGTAATATTAACTTCCCGTCAGCCTGGCTATTTTGAAACACCCTGTTGTCATGATCATGAAGAAATTGATTATGGTTCTGGATTCATAATTGACGATAGACTGGTAGTTACCTGCAAGCATGTCATCCAAGAGGCTTTGGATGACGAAACCCTAGAGATTTATATCTTGAATGACACTATTGGTGAATTGCTCTGTGAGGTTGTTCACTGTGATTCAGCTAATGACTTAGCGTTACTTTATTGCCATGATCTAGATCTACGGCAACATGGAATTTCTCCATTAGATTTGTCTGAAAAAGCACTATGGCCAAGTATCCAAGTTTTTACCTTTGGGTTTCCGATAACTCACACTGGAAAATCTGCGCTGTATGCAGATGGCAAGGTTTCTGGTCATAAGGAATGATATGGACGTGAAGATTTTATGGTATTAAATGGCTTATTTAATAATGGCAATTCAGGTGGCCCAGTATTTTGCCAAATAGATGATGCAGTAAAGGTTGTCGGAGTGGTAGCCCAAAAACACAAGAAAGAATTTCTGACTTTAGAGGAGAACATTATGTTTGCAGAAGAGCAACGTTCATTGCAAAATGTCTCCATAAATCATCTTTGGAATGACCTGTGGAAAGCAGTCTTATCTAAAATTCATGATGCCCTGAATGGGTCACATTGTCAATTTGGTTATGCTAATGCAGTACCAGGTTATTTGCTAGTTAAGTTTGTTAAGAGTGCAAAACAAAAGCTTAAGTGAGAACTAAAAAAATTCCTGTTTAATTAAATAATGTTTATGATACAGTGAGCAAGCTGGAGGGAGGGGACTGGGCAGTTAAAGGCTTTAGTATATTTTAATAGTAATAGTAATAATATTGTCAGCATGATGACAACAACACCCACAAACTGCTCTTGAAAGCTGTTCAGGGTGGGTTACAACCATCTCTTTACATTTTAAATGTTTGTGCAATACTATTTTTTATTCTGCAAATGTTTATAGAAAGAGACCATTTAGTGTTTTTGATATCAGTTGTAGTATTGTAATTTTGGCAGTTTCAAAGGAAAAAATAATGGAATCCTTTTTATGTACCAGTAATAATAATAATAATGATAAAAATAGAACATTTCATGGCTGCTTGGAGATACAAAATTTCTCTTCTCGTGTTAAAAAATATTTCACTTTCTCACTGTGCTCACTCAAGAAATTTCACATCTCCAGGTGGCCATAATATCCTCTCTATATTTTATAGTTATTCATGGATTGTTTGTATGTTTTAGTAGTATATATAGTTTTCATTGTCATGAACATTTTTGTATTTTTCAGTAAAGCAGGATTTTGTAGTTTTAGCCCAAATTTGTGGCCTTTCTTCTATGGTGTTAAGAAGAAAACCAAAATTATAGGAGGGATGGGGTAAAGGTGAAAGAAAGCCACTAGAAATGTAATGTTTTGCAGTTGGGGCAAGTGGAGAGTGTTCACCATTTTATTGATTGTATTTGATTGGATGTTCCTTTACATAATACTTTTTAATAATTATATTTTAGTAATAGTAAGTGCTATAATGATCTTGTCTTAAACAGGATACATGACAGGGGAGGGTACTAACTTGAGTTGGGCATGTTAATATTTAGGATGCAAGTTGTTTAAGTCAGGTTTTTCTTGAACTGGGTCACTAAATGGGGGATTTTAGCAAGAGAATGTAAAATAACAACAGAGTACACCTTTATTAATGGTTTCTTTTCCAAACTAACATTGAAGGAGTTTGAGTCAAATAATAAAGAGCCTGTTTTGAGGGAGAGGAATGGTTGTAAACAGGCTCAATAATAAACCATACCTTTTTTTTTCAAATGTTAGTGTATATCTACATAGTGGGTGGGGAAGGGGCAGAACCCTGGGAGGGGGGTTAATTGGCCTATACAAGAAGGCTCCACCCGAAAGGGGTATGTTTTTGAGGATTTAGGTATACAAAAGAGTAGGGATTTTACTAGTTGAAGTATATGAAAGGGTAGGGAATTCTGTCATTTGGGTCTGTGAAATAGTCGAAAAAACCGTTCTGGTTTTGTAATTTATTTAACTGCTGAAGACCCAATCTCCATCCTTCTATGGTCTTGCAGTTCAATAGGATTGTTAGGGTTTTCTTGCTTCCAGACTATTTTGGACACTTGTTAAAGTTAGACCTGACATTTGATATTTTTCCAAGCCTCTGAACTGTATATTGCTTACACACTTTGTTAGAGAAGGGGCAAACCTGGTAAAAATGACCAAGTTAAGTGTTGTGGAACCCCCGCCTGCCCAACCCCCAGGCGGTGTAGCTAGGGATTAGTGGTGTGGATCTGGGACCATTTTCAGGCTGTGTCCCTTTGATGGAAAAACTAACCTGAAAGGAAAGAAACCGTCGCCTGAATTTCAGACGATTACTTTGAGTCTTTTTTACTCCCTCGGTAACTGAGAGGAGAAAACGACTCGAAATTCAGGCTACCTAACCGCTGCAAATAATGAACCTATAAAGTTACTTTGTTGCCGTACCAACAATGTTTCAACTTGGTTTACTTTAGATAACAGTTCTATCCTTTATGATCGTCTATGGGAAGGAAAGAAAGAAAACCAGCTTGTTAAAGAGCCATTAATTTTCCTTAAATATAGTGTGATCGTAGTGTGTGACATGCGTGTGAGTGGTGCGTGACGCGATTACCGTATTCTATTACCGTGAGGAATGCCGGAAAGAGCGAAGACGAACCATGTTCTTGTGGTTGTTGTAATCGGACAGTACACAGTTTGTACATGTAATTAACGTCATTTACAGTCACTTAACATGATTTTTCGCTTCTGAGGAAAACGTGGGTGCCAATTTTAATTTTTTTTCCAGGTTGAGTTAAGGTAGGGTTTAAGAGCCTTCGCTGCACACACCTTGACCTTTCCTAACTTGGCCTGAAAATCCCCCTTCAGGGTCTGGGGCCCGTTTCTTGTGTATCCCGATACAAAACGGGCCTGTTAAGCTGTTTTCCGTTTACATACAGGATAGAATTCAATAGTTTTGCATCTAATATGATAAAAATCATTTAATGAAACAAAAATGGAGTAGTTTTCTAGCTAGGACCCGCACTCTTATTCTTTTTATTTGGATTTGAATATTTGATTGCTGGCCCGAAATTTTACCGGGACTTTTGAGAAACGGGCACCAGGAGAGCGCAGAGTTTTTCTTTGTCCTGGATGACCTGAGAATTCCGCCTTGGCGATCCTTTCTAGAATGTCAATGTTGCTATCCTCTCTTGCAGGACAAGAAAAATTCCAAGCGAGACGAGTCAGATGAGGATAGTGATGAAGAGGTATTTTTTTTATATATAGTAAAGTAAGATTAAGATTTGTGGCACGGAAAATATGCTCTGAAGCGAAAAGACCACGCGGCAACCCAGTGACATCCATATCTGCATTCAATCCTAACAGCGCAGATCTCTCCAAAACGGTTGTAATAGTCTACGCTTTCATCCCTTTTCATTTGCAGACTCAGACGTATAGCACACTTTATAGCCTACGTGTAGCCGCACCCTCCCCCCGACCAAGGAAAAACGGAGAGAGGACGTTTTTCCTTTGTCGGGGGAAGGGTGCGGCTACACATTTTAGGGTGTCTTTTCACAGACTCAAAAGGTAGATTCTCCTTGCATAGCATGGTAAACAGTACCACAGGAAAGTACTGCTCAGTAGCTTTCATTTGAGTGGTCACACCATAGGATTTCATAGTGAGAACCAAATGATTGTATTTATATTTGTAGAGTACTAAAGAACAAGACTTTGACTCACGGATGCGAGATCAAGTACGAAATAAATTGAAGAAACGAAAACCAGAGGAAGAAAATGAGAGAAGCGATGATCAACCAACGAAAGAGACTTCTGGAAAAAGGTTGACAAAACAACTTACAGCAATTTAGTTTGCAGAAATTTTGCAACAGCTAGTTCTAAGGGGGTCGTTAGTTCGAGTTATTCAGCTAGATGCATGGATAGTTGCTATTCACTCACCAACTGCGTTCGACACAAGAGAACGTAGTCCTTAACCGGAGCTTTGTGACGGAATTCCTGTGTTTCGGAGCAACCCCCCATTTCAAGCAGTAGCCAGGTCACCAGATTTTCGTTCAGAATAGTTGCTTTTTATTCACTCTATTTTCGTTCACGATTGTTTGACTTATTTTAGCAGAGAGGAATTTTCCTTCCTTTAGAATTTCACTGAGCTGAATTCATGGGACCGGCTTGACATTATAAACAGCAGCTGCTAACAAACATGTCGAATGCACTTGTAATCCGTTATCGGGTCCATTCAGTCATCATTTCCATTTGCGGTCAGCTAGACAGTTAGGCGTTGTTCACACTATATCAGATAGCTTTTGTGCCCGCACGTAAATAATAGGCTGATTTAGCAACAGGACGGGAACGTCAGTTGACGACGGGAAAGCGAGCGCCGGAAAGGACTAAACACGACTTCCGGTGCTCAATTTGCCGCTCTGCCATTGGTCAAGCCAGTTGTTTGATTTGCGCGCGCCGTCGTCAACTGACGTTCCCGTACTGTTGCTAAATCAGCTTAGTGTTCACGCATGAAAACGGTAATTTCGGCGCGATTTCTGTAACGCAGCAAACTGTCCCTCCTCGATCTTTCAAGTGGAGAGTCACATATATATCGTATAGGTGTTCACTGCTCTATACCGGATATAGCTTTTCGTGTTCTCACGAGAAACTATATCCGTTGTACTGTGAACATAGCCTTAGATGATTTGTCCGTAAAACATTATCGTGGCTTTGCATTTCAAAAAAATTTTCTTGAGCTCGTGGTAATCTTCTTTTTTCTGTTTCTATCCACTCAGCAAACAGGAAGCAGCGCGCGCTGAATACAAAAGACTAAAGCGGGAGATGATGGAAACGAAAAGAAAAAAGGACATTGAAGAGGAAAAACGCTCTGGTGAGATTTTACTTGTGAAGTTTCGTGAATTTTGTTGGGTTATTTCAGATACCACCGGAATATAGAAAAATGCAAATATACAGTTGGTGCATTAACATAACGATGTCCATGTGCGTTTTTCCCGGCCGCTCTCTAAATCATACAAAGGCGTACCAGGATCTACTTTGATTTTTGGCAGGGATGGGACTCCATATAAGATTGTCATGGACAGGTTTCAATTTCTAAGTGCGGAAGGCAAAATGTTCCGTTCTTTTCAAACGTCAAGTTCACTGCCGGACTGACGAGGTTGTTTTGCTGCGAACTATACTGTGCAGAAAATTAATACAACCGGTCGCCGGGATTGTCGCAGTTCATGCCAATGATTTCAACGCATGCGTCTTATTTGCGTTACGTTTTCTGCTCTCACTTAAACTTTTTTAACTTGTCTACGCCATCTCACAGCGTGAAAAAGAATAATTCTCTTGTAATTTTTTAAATAATCTTTCAATTTTTCAAATAGCGGATTTTACCCACCAACTAAAATTTACTTTGAGACAACAAACCTGATACAAAGCGAACCCGTTATATCTCAGCTGCATATATTAACTCAGCATTTATATACCATATTAAGTTACTGAAGAAATTTAGTCTATCTTGTTCTTGTTCAAGAAAGGAGTGGACTAGAATACAATGCCAAATTGAGTGTCAGAAGGCACTTTGAGAAAAAACAAAAAAACAAATTTTAACTAATAAACTAACGAACTAAAACTATAACCAAACAAAGCCCCGCCGAAGTAACGTCATTGGGATTTGAAAGTGGTTAACAAACATTTTAAACAAAAGTAGTACACTCCAGACGTCATTTCGTCTTCTGTTCCCTTTACATGTCCCCTTTGTCTGTGTATTTGCTAAGGCTGAATGCTAGAGTATAATGTTTAAAAGGGAATCATCCTTGGTGGTCAAAAGATTATTATTATCAGGAGAAACTAGCCGCGCCGCGCTCTACTATCTGAACGCCTGGAACAGGCTAGGAGAAATTTGAATCTAATTTAATGATGCTTCGAACGATCAACTGTCAACATAATCAATTTTGACCCAACAGAATCCTGAGTTGTTTTGTCAGTTTGAGTAAATGTCCACATGGTTAAAATTCAAATTATTATCGGATTAACCATGCAGAGCACTGGTGGTTCAGTGGTAGAATTCTCGCCTGCCACGCGGGAGGCCCGGGTTCGATTCCCGGCCAGTGCATGTTAAATGCTCTTTTCTTTTCGAAGCTTTTGCTGTTAGCTTTATGTCAGATTTTTTTTTCGTTTTTCTTTGTTAACTGTGTGAATTTGTGACTTGTTGCAACTGGAATGTTTTTGAAAACTTGATTTGTCTTCATATAAATTTTTAACAGTATAAAATAGGATTTATCCCACTTTTTCAGAAACTTTTCTTGGAGATTCTGGAAAACGTAAGTCTTTCTATAAACCATCCCGGCTTATCCCAAGCCCTTTTCTTTAATAAAACGAGGGTAATTGCGAAGTCGTTGTCATGAAAAAAGAAAAATATATACATATGTTCTCCTACACTCATTTCCATAATAAAGGATTTACACGTAGACTCGTTTTGATGTTGAGAAGCTGTGAAACTTGGAATTGGCCTGAATTGATTAGGGCAACGCTTAGAAAGTTTACACAAGTAGAAGTAATTTTTTCTTTTGCATTTTTTGTCGACCAGAGTCTAAAGAGTCCGATGTGTTGGCAGCTTTTCACGCAGAACAAATATCTTACCTCGAGAGGAAGAAAACTTCCCAAAAAAGGAAGGGTCAAGGAAGGGACGAACAGGTAATCAAATGTTTTATTTATGTCAAATTTTTTACACTGGACGGATTGCACGGGTGATCTAATACCTGTTATAGTTCCCGTTCTTTGCGCAATTGACAAGTGTGACTGTTGTTAACCAAATTCAAAGTCATTACTTTAGACGTTGGCCAGACATTGACTTAGACCGCGAGCGGGCGCCCTTCTTTCCTCAGAGCCACGCGCGGCGATCGAAGAGGTGAAAATTATGCAAATAAATGGGAAAACTGAAGGAGAGGTTGGGGTCCGTCCTCGTTTCTCGTGGCTTCGCAGCTCGCCCCTCGCGCGTGCCCTCGTTTCTCGTGCTCGCATTCTACCGTGTCTCAAAAGAAAAATAGGAGACTGCATATCTGTCTGTCTTTAGCCTGTTCCATTGACTGTACGTTAGTATGAATATTAATATGTTAAAATTGCATTTAAGCAGTTGTAATAATTAAAGCTCGTTGCATAGTTGTGTGCTGATAGCCGGCGTGTCAAGAAACTTGTTTACCCGGACGATCATATTCCACCGACTCATGACTTGAGGCTTTTTTTAACCCCTGATTTTCCATGTAGAACCTAGCACTACTGGCAGACTTTCAATCCAAGCTTTTTCAGTCCGTCGAAGAAGAAGAAGAAGAAGAGCGAGAAGAAGATAACGAAAACGAAAATGAAAACGAAGAGAGAGATGATACTGGATGGTAAGTAACTTCTCTACATTTTGCGGTCATTGACAAGACGTCGTTCCCCTTGTTATCCGGGGGCAGCCTAGTCCCCAGGCGTTCTCGCCTCAGTCAATCCTGGACTCTACTGTGAGCTGTGACGTCACCCAGGGAGACTTTCCCAGAGTTCGCGCGGACAATGGGGCAGGAGAGAACGCCTGAAGACCAGGCTGATCCCGGGGAAAACCTAAGCGTTTTTAAACGACACATATCAACCGTAGGTGGAATTTGTTTAGATTCTTGGGCAGTGGTTTTACCAAAATTTCGGGCAAATCTTCCCCATGCGTAACGAAACCTAGACATTCAAGTTGCAGTGACGGATCCAAGGGGAGGGTCCGGGGTGTCCAAATTCTCCCCCTCCCCCATCAGACCTGACCTTTGTTTGAGACTGAAATTCTTACATCGACAAAATTATATATCACTTTTTAACTAGCTGATTTCTTTAATGAAACGCGTGTTGCATTTTGCCACTAAACTAAATTCCAAGAATATTAAAAAATGTAATTGTTTTTGGGTACCCTCCTATGATCTGTTCGCCTCTGCTTGCAAAGCAGTATTTCCTGCACCAATGGTGACCGGCGTTCACAGATTGAGAAACACGTGGTCGTCTCTGTGAGAAGTAATTTGCCACAAAAAGTTCAACAGTCCTTTCTGAACCAAAGTTTGGATCCCCCCCGGAGAAAAATTCCTGGATCCGCCCCTGAATTGGGTAGCGTCGAGGTGTTTAACTGAAAATGAGAAAAGGTACTCACTTTCAATTGTTACAACACCCGTAAGGCGCTGGAATATGTAATAGTTAAACGCGCTTGCTTTAGGAGTCTCTTGGGTCATGCGCCGTTCAACGAGGAAATATGTATGAAAAGATAGGCTAAAAGTATAGCCTGCGAAAACATCCGTTTCTCCTCGCTCTTCGCTGTCCCCATCGGCGAAGAGCGAGGAGAAACGGATGTTTTCGCAGGCTACTAAAACTAGTGTGTAATATTTTATTCCAGGATGTTTCATTCTCTGAAGTGTGAGCCTGAACTGAAGAGAGCAAAAGATGCATCTATTGAAGACGAGGACACGTTTGAAATATTCGACCCACGAAACCCTATCAACAAAAGAAGAAGGGAAGCCAGCAAAAAAGCCATGAAAGAAAAACGCAGATAACATGGTATCTGTTGTGATGATCTGTAAGTAAAGTTGTCGAGGAAACAAGTGTGGTATCCGAAAAATCTTCGTAATATTCCGAAGACTTCACGATAACAATTCACGATTATCAGTTAACCACTGATCTCAGCCTGACAAACTCCACAACCTCGTTTTTGGAAACGAGGTTGCAAACACCATTCTCTGTTTAAACACGTGACCAAAACAGACGATGGGATCTGGGGACAAGAGTGGTCTTGTGCGTTAAACTCATAAGTGTCGAGACGACACGTTGCATAGCAACATTTTTCACGTGATCTGCTGGCTCAAATAATTTCAAGCCTTTTAGCGAAAACAACATACATTTTTCCTCAAGCAAATTTACGCTGTTAAAGACACCGAACTCTTTATCGCCTACTACAACCTAAAGCTTTCACTGAGAAAAAACTTTTGTGGCATTTTTTTTGACATAACAATGGATTTTTGGTAAGAATTATTTTTCCTTCTCGGCAGCTGCCCAGAAAAAAAGTTTTCTCTGAACCCAAAATGTTAAGTTGGCAGGGTGTTTGTTTTGACCACGGCTGCATGCATGTTTGGCTGCTATCTTTTATAGTTATTCTGGAGGCAGCAGTCTGCCTAAAAGAGAACAACTTGGGATCCTATATTTGCAGCAAGGATGCATGTTAAAGATATTGGGCATTCACCTTTCTTTTGTGAAAACCTTTAAAAGCGGCAATTTCATTGGTAAATAGTAGCCTTCAGCTGATTGGGTGAAACTTTGGTTGTTATAGGCGCTCATCCAGCTTATCTTGCGATTTCTTAAAATGTCAATCTTTATCCTTGATTAAGCAAAGCCGTTCATTTCCCGTATAAAGCCATAATTCTTCAGGAAGACTATCTAAATATTATTCATTTGGTTAGTCAAGTAAACAGTTCTACTTAAACAAATATTCTTCTTGTGAAATCTAAATGTTTGTTTAATAAAACTGCGCTCACATTATAGCGGCTTTTGGGACCTCAGCCGAACTAAGCAATTCGTAGATGTTATCTTCAAAACCAAATAAGGTTAAAATCGTATATTTTCCCCTTACTGTTGAAATCACTGAATTGCTTGAATTTATCGATTTGTTTGGAATGCATGGGTATTTAAAGGTTTAAGATGCCTTTGTGTCACTGACGCGAATTTTGTTAAGTTTTTTTTCACCCACCTAGTTCGCAGCGCTACAAAATATATGTAAGCGATCACAGCTTTCACGTTTGGGTGTTTGCGGCTCAATTCTGATTTGCGGTTGGTGTCCTAAACTTTATATTTGTAAGCCCTACCTCGAAAACAACGATTGCTTGTGACGCTTTTTTTCGTTTATTAAACGGAATTACCAACTGTTTTCAATTACGCGCTTGGTCATTTTAAAGAAGTCAGAAAGGTTAAAATAACAAATCGGGTTTAAATTTGCGAGGTAATTGCCGATAATTTGCGGTAATCGAAATGGTTCTACGGTTATGACATTACTTCTTGCCGCGAAATACATTTAAATTTAAAAACCAGTCGTAAACATTGCAGTGAACTCTCCTTTTTTTGGACTCCTTGATGCGGCGGACACCATATCGGTCTGTTACATCAATGTCTTACACTTCTCTTGACGAACAGAGTGAATTTGAGGGAGCTTTGGGAATATATACTTATCTAACAAAATGCAAGATATCTGAGGGTAGGAGGGGTGGGGGTTTCTACATTCTGGTCTTTTTATTCTCTCATCGATCCATCTCTTTTCCGCCGTTCGCTTTTCGATATTGATTTCTTTCTTCGCCCTCGCCGGCAGTGTTCCTTCGCCGTCTTCCCTCTTCTCTTCAAAATGAGAGGGTCTTTAGCCTGTCTGCAAAAGTTTACCCCGTGAGTGCGGGAGCTTCGTTTTGTTCTTTGTTCTCTGTATGCAGCTGCGTCCCCAGTTCTTGACGCCACGTGTTTACTCGAGACGCGTGCCGCGCCGCACACATTCACACGCTTCGTGTGAACCAAGTGTTCCTGTTTCCAATGGGTTGCTCAGGTATCGTTAAAATGTTAACGCATCGCAAGTTGTGGATACATAATACTAAATAATCACAGTCTATAGTCCTCACTCAGTTTTAAAGTGGTAAAACAAACTGTTTTTCCTGTTAAAACAAATTTTTACCCTGTTTTTTTCTCTCTGTTTTTTGAACCGACAAACTTCTCAAATGGCTCTGTTGTTAATTCTAGTGGAAGTTATAATTATCCGTCGTAACCTCGGGGCATAATGTCTTCTGTGTTAAGGAAATTCCAATTTTTCTTTGGCAAAATTAACTATGACAATATGCTGTAAAAATAACAAGCCTTTCTGTGTTCTTTATGCGTGTTCTTTGTTTTGAACTGAAAAGTCGCGAATTTGGTAATTGGAAAGCTATTGGAAGTTTTAAAAAACTTCCAATTAGCGACGTATTTTCCCTTCTAGAAAGACTCGTCATGAGAAAGCACTGTTTAACAGTGGAGTTACAATTAAAACGGACATCCTGCCAGCTCTCCGTTCCTAAGAGATAAAATTCGAAGAGACCTTAGTAAAGCTCAGGTCGTTGAGATTTATTCCCATGTAAAAAAGGTCGTTTGCCGACATTGCCAAAAAATTCCTTATCCTTCAGTTTGCGATCTTTTCAAAACGGCATTTCACTTGCTACTTTGTCGCATAACAATGACCGGATATTTCATGCCGCGATCAAACATTCAAAGCAAGAAAATATTATTCTTCTCACTATATACCTCCAAGCGAACAATATTTGGCCTTTCAATGAGATCAGGCCGAGATAAGAAACGGAAATTGCTGTTATTATAAAGGATTAAAAAAGCTAAAAAGCCTTTTTTTCTCTACTCACCGCTCAACTCAACATAAAATTCACCTGCCGACTTGGCGGTTTAAGTGGTTTTTTGTTCGGGATGAAATGTAAAACAGAACAGCGCAAACAAAAAAAAATTATTTGCTATTAAAGACTTATAAAAAAAGTCACACTTCTATTGTCTGCGATATATTTGAAAGGGAATGATTGTAAGTTAATTTTAGTTCTTAGATAAAACAAGGGAAATAATTATAGGTGGGAAGCGTGCTCGCCTCAAAATCAAAAAAGTTTAACATTGTTCTTTTTTCGCAGCTTTTATTTCCTTCTGACGAAAATTATCAATAAAAAATAAAAGGTTTTGTAACGTTGTATCTTTTAGAATTACAAGATGCCTTCTTACAAAAAGGCAGGTTATTTTATAGACAAGAAAATCCAAGACCACTGCCAAACGGATAACAACGTCTATTGAAAACATTTTCAAACGATATTTCGACTGTCCAGACCAGCCTTCTTCGGGTTTACAGCTTTGCAGTAGTCTTTTGACTTCCCGTTTTCTTATCAATATAAATTTTTAGCTGATTAGATCTCTTTTCTTTAGATCCAACGTTGATCACCGACAAGATCTTCGTCCACGGTTTTTGCAGTTTACCTCTTTAAATTATTTTATGTCTGTTTTAGATTCCCGTATTTATTTTTTACGAAACTAAATGGGACACGACGTTGCTTATTAGATATTGTATTTTAATGACTGATCGATTACAAAAAATGATTGGTAAACTAAACAAGAGGACTTATCCTTTTGTTGACTTGAAACTTTTGTTGTCTTTGTAGTAAAGAGATCATTACACCTGGATAAGTAAATCGCGAAAGAATTTTTTCTTTCAGATTTTTCTTAGCCACAACTGTACGTTGATGCAAATATTCTCCTGAAAATACATGCAATTAACCGCCCTGCTCTATAGCCGGTTGTTTTAGGGAGGACACGAGTTTCCACTTTTGTAGAAAATATTCTTCAATCCTTTAAAGATTTTCAGTTTCCTCCTTCTAATGCTCGCAAGAGACATTTTTCAATCCCATTTAATTCAGTCTTCTAGGCTGTGTGTTTAACAGTTTTTACGGTGGATATAGGTCACTGAATTCTTAAAGAGGATTAGATTTTAGAGATTTAACGGATTTTTTTCTCAGCGATTTTTGTGCCTATTCACAAGTGGGTGACCGCCCGCCTATTTCAACATGCGTACTTATCTTCTCATACACCACATGACACGGTGACGAGCTCAAAGATGACGCCAGTAAGCTTTGAGAACAAATTGAAATTCCTTCCATCTGCGTAAATGGAAAATGAATCTCGCCATTTATCAACGTTTTGCTTGCTTGTCAACACTTTGTCGTCTCAAATGTATCCCTTTCATATGTTACTTCTACAGTCACGCATCCACCCACGAAATTTGCGCAGAGTTTAGTAACAGCACATCTGTTAATAATTTACTGTTGTTTGTTTTTGTTGGGCATTCGGAGAAGTTTTTTCATTCCTCTTGTTTGTTATTGTGTGGGTATTAGAGGGAATTTAACACCAAACTAAAGGTTAATCGTTCCTCTTTCCGTTTCCTTCAAAACCGACGCGATTGTTTTTCTCGCTTGATGGTTCAGTCATAATGGCCTTCGCAGAAAACTGAAGATTTGCTTCTTTTTTGGTTTGGAATGCATGTAAAGTTATTCAGTTTAAAGCTGTAAGGAAAAAAATTGGTTTTCCCTGGTTTGAGACTGTTTTATCTCTTTTCCTTTTTGTTCATAGTCGTAAACACACTGCCGGAAAAAGTCTTGAATGGCCCAATTTCTTGGCAAACTCGGTCCATTTGAATGAAAATATTTTATTTTGTTGCTGTTTCACAAAACTTTGGTCTGAAAATTGCGCGCGGTCTGTGCTTCATAAACGAAAGAAAACTGTTTCTGTTTCTATAAGTGAACAACTCTTGTGAAACATTCACAGCCTAAGTATCTTTTGATGTTTTGGTGGTAACAATTATTTCAAACGGCACACAGACGCAATTTCAATCCAATTTCAATAAGTGAAGAGTTTGATAATATATTCAAAGTCGCTGTAGGGGAGATTGGCAGAAGTCAACATGAATGACTGAAATTGTTTAAAATTAGGGGTGTAGATTTGAAATGCTGGAAAACTTCCCGGAAAGACACCCTTAATGGATTTTTTAAAATAAGTTTAAACCAGGAAACTTGGAAAACGAAGAAAATATCCTTCATCCTTCCTTCCGCTTTAAACGAAGAACGATGCGGTCTTGTCAGAGAAATAATCCGCTCTCCCTCTCTCAGAACTGTCGCAAGTGATGGGTCCTTTATTTGGTATTTAGGCTTTTTATCTGCTTTGCGATCTCCGAATTAGACAGAAACATTACCCTTGGGTGAAGTAGTTTGGTTCTTTCAATCTCGGCGGGTACTCTATTGACACGAAAAGCCGATAACACCAGCCCCTTTGTTCACTAATTTTTCTTCGAGGCGAGCAAACATTTTTCCTTCGAACTTGCACGCGTTCGAATTTACACTTTACTCGTGTAAATCTAATTTACGCCCCCGTCAGGGACCCCATGGTGGCATTTAACATTTTAATGCAAAAGTCCTAGAACCGAGCGGAATTACAGACAGATGATAACGCGAAATGACAAGATCTTGATCAACAAAAAGTGTTTATTAATTACATTTTTCTTGATCGCAAATCGGTAGACAGATAAACACAATAGTTTAAAGAGTTAAACACCAAAAAGCACGTATAAGATAGTATATCAAACAGAGCTCTTCAAGTGTGATGTAGTTTAGTCCTTAAGTAAACAAAACTTACACAAAAACAGCTCAAAATGTACCTTATTTACACACTTAAAGCATAATAGTAAACACCATTACTCGCCTAAACGCGTTTAGGTAACAAAAATAAATTACACTATTTACAATTCATTTGCAAAGTTCACGATATGATACGCGGAACGGTCGATATGTAGCGTCTAATTTTCCTTGCAGTCATTACTGATTTTTATCAGACCGCGATATCAACGGGCCGAATTCAATGTGAAATGTATGTTCGTGGTATAAATTTAGGTATCTTCTTATCGAAAAGCCTAAGGCGAGTCGAATATCAGATCGGCGCTGGAAGGTAGATTTTCAGAGTTCGCATCATCCGTTAATGAAAGATCACAGCTTGTCTGATATCCTTCGCAGGGTAATTGCTCAAGTTCACTTCGTTCCTTTTTTAGACCTACATCACAGTTCTCGTGTGAGTCGTGTTTTTCCTTGTTGCTTTGGGCGCTCATGTCCTTGACCAAATCATCCAAAAATCGGATGTACTTCATCGCTAGTCTTAAAATCTCATTTTTGGAAAGTTTTCTCTCGGGCGGATAAGTCGGTAGTAGTTTTCTAAGCTCCCCAAAAGCCATGTTGACGTGCTGTTGCCTCCATCGCTCCCTGCTGTTTGTATAAAGTCGTTTCATGTATGACTGGCACTGGTTTTGATACGATAGACTTATCCTACGTCCTGTTGGATAGTAAACCGCTTGTGGCGACGGTGTGGGACTCAAACTTGTTTCGGATCCGCTGGAGCTGCAGGCCGAGCCATCAGGAGGAGATAAGGAATGTGCATCCATATTTACCCCGTCGAACAGTTGATACGCCATGTGTCTGACTAAACGATCGTGCAATAACACTGAATAGCAGTATGATCTCGCGACGGGTCTCCTTTATACACACAAGCACTTGCGCTTAATTGTCTGACCACTTTCAATGGCTTATGTCAAACGTGTTTTTTACAGTCTGCCTTCAATTTACCTGATCGCTATAATTGCTTTTTCATTTATAATAGCCCAACCCGATAACCTTTTGCTCCGGTAGCTACCCCAGAACGTTCGCAATAAGGACAAATTAACGTATTAAATCGCCCTCTCTCTTCTCCTCTTTCGTTTTCCGCTCCAGGAAATTGACCTTTCAGAGGTTTTCGTGTCTCGCGTTTGTATCTTACACCATGACACCTTGACTAGCCAATCAGCGATCAGCTGCTCCACTTAAATTTAGCGGTGTCAAATTGTTTTTAAAGTCGGTATTTAGTACCCGTTTAGTCATCGTCGCTTTGTTGTGTGGTCCTGATGATGCGTTTGTCTGAAAGCAACTCTTGACATAAAAATAGCCTGCTACGCAGGCTACATAAAAATAACAGGCCTTTTAAAGATTTTGAGACGTGTGCGCAAATTCGGATCGGAAAGTCACTTTTGTGTGAATGGCACATTGCTTTGTGAATAACCGACACCTGTAGACCGCACCCTTTCTTCCCCTAAAAAAGTGATTATTTAAGATGACAAATTTCCTGTGTACTTCACTTTACAATCATAAAGCCAGTGAGCAAGTTCTGTAGGGGTGGAGTACGAAGGTAAAGAGCCTCATAGAGTCCATAGAGAGTGTGATTGCTGGCCAGGCTAAGCAGTGAATGAAAACAGCGATCAAGAAATAACTGCTAAGTAGCCTTCATCTTAATAGCCATTTCAGTTCGAACTTTATTAACAGACTGGGAAGTTTGAACCTCATCTGAGTAGCATACATAATGAATAGCGGGATAATACTGTTAAGTAGCCTTCATTTGAGTAATTACACCTAGGATCTAAAGAGTTAGATCAACCTTTTATACAGCGTAATAAATAGTACCACAGGAAAGTACTGCTCAGTAGTTTCCATTTGAAATGATTGCAAAAAGTTAGCCACAGTTGAAGTACCATTCGTGTGCGTACACCAAAGAAAGAGACCCAGGTCACGGCTACATTACTGACTCTGGCTGACTTAAATTATTGAATTAATTTTCGACAGAAAAAAACGAAAAGCAACCTCCCCCATTCCCTCTCTCCGAATCAAGGTTGATGCCACGCGAAGGCTAAAACGCACCATTTCCCCATCCTTGATCAAGGGAGGAGGGAGGTTGTTAATTTTCCATTTATTTTGTCGTACTAGGTCTTGTCTCGCGATCCCAGCTAGTCCTCTTGGAGAGACTTCTAGTACACAGTAAAATCAGTAATGAGGGAACTCTTGTAAAGGGGTTGCTATTTTCAAACTTCTTCGCTGAGCTACTTATTCTCGACGTCGGTTGTAAACAGATATCCAGGGGCGTAGCGTGAGGTGTACGCACGGAAAGAAAGGTTAGACCTCCGAAGGTACTGCAAACTAGGGAGGTGTGGGGACATGCTTCCCCAGGAAAATTTTCAAATTTTAGGGGCTCAGAAATGCCATTTCCTGCGTTTTCCGCTGGACATTTTCATTAAATAAATACGAAGAAAAAGACAATATTTGGTTGTTTATCAGTACATTTCTAGTGTTAATCGGTAAGCCCGGTACAGTATTTACCGAAAAAAAGAGCAAAACAGTGACGCCATCAAGAAGGTTACAAGCAACGCAGAAGGCGAAACGGTCTACCCTTCAGATGGGCAAATACACCAAAGTAGTGCGAAAGATTTATGATTCATTCCGATTTAATGATAAAAATGCTTTCAGGAAATTAGATATATGTATATTTTTGATATTTCAACTGTATGCACGGGCGTATCTGCGTATGTGGACGCTACTTTCCTGATATATAATCCATTTCTGTTTCGGCCTCTTCCCCTCTCAAACAGTCATGTTATGTAGCTTGTTTCAACTCTGAGTATCTGGGTAAAATTCTGAAGCCGGTGTGACCATTTAGATGAAAGCTATCTCGCAGATCTTTCTGTGACACTTGCACATTTTTCTTAGCATTTAACGCTATAACCACTTGTTTTGTTTTGGAACTTTATTTGAAACTTCTGTTTGTTGCTTGGCGCATTTTGGGACAGCAAAACGCAAATTCTTTGGGCATGAAAAGACGGATTCGTGTAGAAAACAGCATATTTCTTCCCTGGGCGTGTCGGTACAAAAATATTTCGTTGAAGACTCGAAGAATTTTGTTTACGATTCTACAAAAGTCATAGCCGCCGTTCCGTCCTTTCTGGTCTAACAAAGTACAATTACTGCTTTTTGGTTAAAAATTTTAGACTGCATGGAGACTCATTTTTTCACAGTTTTGTTTCTACCATTTTTCCATCAAATCGGACACGAGCGCGCTGCGGAGTTATATGAATATTGTATGGTATGCTTTGCTATAAAGAATCTCCGGAAATGTTTTAAAGTTGCCTTCAATAATCCTGTCATGTATTTTATTACTCGTGATGAGTTTAACAAGCTTTTGGTTTTTTGGATGGAATTTGGGGTGCTACCCTTCGGCAGATCAGATAGACCAGTATCATGTTCTAGGCCAAATTCGGCGAGCAATGCGAAGATTTTGAATTTGGAAAAAAAAAAATGAATGGGGAAAACAGAGAGAACTCTTTCCCGGGGGGTACTCCCTTATATAGCTATATAGGTATGTGCCGTCCCTTCGGGTAAGGTTTTTGCGCCTTTTTGGTCTGAAAACGGGTCATACACTTTGCCCGTTTTGGTCTGGAATCGGGGATGGTTTTCGAGGGAACTACGGAGTGTATGAACGTATTTATCGTTTCAATTCCAGATGAGAAAGCAAGAAAGAGAAATATGCGAATTCGAAATGGATTGACTAATTTCTTTCTTTTTTGCGCTCTAATCTTGGTAATGATAACATAATTTCTGCCTAAAGGGCAGGTCTGAAAACGGGTATGGATTTTAGAGGTCTGTTCTGAAAACAGGTGTGGAAAATAACATTTTTTGGTATGAAATCGGGTCAGGATTTGAAGAACCGGGCGGCACACCCCCACCAAGAATTCCCAGGAGTACCCCCCCCCCCCTCCCACCCCGGGAACTCTTTTTAGCGCGGTTCTTCCGTCTTTCGTATTCGCTGTATTTTCCATCTCGCGTTCCTCCGAACATTCGCTCCGTTGTGATCTAAAAGTCTTCGTTTTTAAAAAGGATAAACCTTGCTTTAAGTAAGTTTGTTTGAGATTACCTTCGATAGGGCTGCGTTTAAATATCAAACGACAAAAATGAACTTCTCAAAAATGTAACAGAAACTTTAAATCGCTCTTAACGTCTGACAAAATAAAGCAGTAGAATTTTCGAAATGTTTCATGCGTATAGTATTTTGTCTAGTTCTTACGAGAGCGGAGAATCCACTAATTTCTGTTTCTGTGTATATATTTTTAATTCTAACGACAAGAAAATATCTCGTTTTTTGCTTCCTATTACTTTATGTACGTAAATCGAAACGAGTCCTTCTAAGCCAACACACGAGCCATGCGTGAGGCATGAGACACGAAATGCACAATGGCGGAAACTTCACTGAAAAATTAATCCTCTGTTGAAGTGTTACAATTCTTGTTTTTAAAATAAAACTTGATCCGTTTGTGGTTAGAAAAGGCTTTGTGGCACATTTATCATCGCTAATTTTTTCTGTTCCTCCGCGCACTGGATTAAGTTTTCAAGGCGCTTATAATTATATATCCTCGCCACTTTGGCTGCGGTTTTGCTTTCTCTTCATGTTGTATTAGTTTTTAAAGGACTCTTTTTACCACACAACTGTACCACACACAACGATATCTGAAGGCACGGATGGACAAACTTCTCTTGCAGAAGATTGAAACGCATTGCAATTGTAGTTTTTGAAAGCTTGTTAGCCTAATAGTTTTTCAAAAATCATTTTTGTTGTTGTGAACTCCTAGCCTACTTATTGGTTCCTTTGTTACTCTTGTGCTGACGGTACCTGCAGAAAGACGCCCCCCTCCCCCCCAAAGGAAAAAGATTGCTAAGAGTATAAACTATGTAAAAGATTTATTCGTCTGCCAGTATCTATTACAACGTTGTTTGAAAATACTGCGCCATACATTTAAAACGGTCACTGCTTCTATTGACCAGTGTCTTTCCGTGATTGAGGAAAGTGTGTTCAATCAACAAAGTAGTCCCACCTTTTAAGTCTATTTTCGAGTGTCATAATTTTGATGAAAGCTACGAAGCAGTATTTTCCTGTAGTTCTACTCGCCCTGTCCTCGCCCTGGGATTTTTACTTCCTCCCTGGTTTTGATTTATACTACGGTTTTTGCACGTTTGACGTCATAACGTTGAGTGTCAGTGCAACTGAAACAAAAAACTTAAAGTGGTCAAACTTTGGCTCACGCCTAGAGGATTTGCCCACAAGCTCGTCTTTTTTAAAACCAAATCACTGGAAATTTGCAGTAGAGGAAATGTGACAATAGTCACTGAGTAGCTTTTGTAGAATGATGTATATGTTAGCAGCTCTAAAACACTTAAACCAGTTGTTAAACTTCTGTTTTAGTTATTGCAACTTGAAAAATCTTGGCGCCTTTAGTCTTGAAAAATCCTGCGTTTTTCCTTCCTTTGGAGTTTGCACCGACCCGTGCGCTTGCAACCAGCCTGTGCCAGGCTCTCAGATAGTATAGCGAGGATGTATTAAAACGAGCAAAGCGAAAATAAGTCTCTCCCCTGCCCCCACGCGTTTTTGGCATTTCTTTTTACTGAACGACTTTTCACCACTATCTCGGAGCCTGGAACAGGCTAGTTTGCAACGCACGAGGATTTTGACTCCTCGATGATCGCTGTTGAACAGTACTTAGAAACAAGTTATCGAGAAGGTAGCTAAACATTCTCGGTGACATAGCCTCTGTGAAACTCGAATTTCCATCGCAAGAGAGACCATACAAAAACCTTTAGCGAAAATATGATTTCGTGATGTTTTTACACTTTTCTCGCGGAACACACCCTCTGATCTGATCTGTGTTAATTTACAGCTCCTCTCTACTGACAAGGCCAGGAGACCTTGTTTGTGACATCATGTTATTTTGGTCACGAATTTCTTTATAAAGTCTTGGTCTAAAAATGATGACTTATTTCTACCTACACCAGGTCTGAAAACGGGTATCTATTTTTGAATAGATACCCGTCTTAAAAGAGGGTGTGGAAAACAAAATTTTTGTGTCTGAAATACGGTCAGGATTTGGAGAACCGGGTGGCACATCCCCACCAAATATTCCCAGGAGTACCCCCGGGAGTTTTAATTACGCCAAAAAGGCAAATGCTAGCCACGCTACGAATCAAGCATAAGTCTCAATTTACACCTTGTTTTCAGATTAAGGTAACTGGCCATTCTTAGGTCCCGCTTGCCCTTGCCCAGAACGGCGAATTTTCAGCCTATCTCCCTACGGTGGCCAATCAACCAACTCGGTCCTTATCCACTTAGCCTGCGTAGCATGGCGGTTTTGGTTGGGCGCGCTAAGTAATAAAGGCGGGCGAGGGCAGAGAAACCGCGAGGAGATTGGGGCGGAAGCAACTTATTTTTCTCGCGGCTTCGCCGCTCGTTCTCGCTCGCTTCGTGCGCGAATTTCGCGGCTACGCCGCTCCTGCGCCCTGCTCGACAAAACCGCCATGCTACGCGGGCTATTATCCACTTAGTTGACAAAGCCAAATCTTTGAACCTTCTACGAAAATAACCTTCAAAAGTCCTGACCTCGTAATGATTGAGTGAAACCACCAGGATGTAGTGAATTTTAGCAAGTCAGTTTTCAGTTTCAATACTTTCATTTACTGCTTTCTTGCAAGGGGTCAAAGAAAATAAATCATGTAAGTCATCCTGGCAAATGTTAGCAATTATGTGGCTTACTGAACGTCCTTGCTTCACGCAAACTGAAAAGTTCTCGCGACGGGAAAAAGTTGATTTACGGTTTCTTCTGAACGTTGAAAAGCCTCTTTTCAGGCAATTATGAACAAAAATTGCTGTTAAAAAAACAACATTGATACTTTAGGCAGGAATTTGAAAACGGTAAGGAA
Organism: Porites australiensis; assembly: GCA_022179025.1. NCBI lineage: Eukaryota > Metazoa > Cnidaria > Anthozoa > Scleractinia > Poritidae > Porites > Porites australiensis. The sequence continues at coordinate 36,663 of BOPM01000854.1, read as the reverse complement.
GAAAATTTGTAAACAGACGACTCTCTCTTGAAGGACACCTCGCTAAAAACGACACCTAGAGTTGGTTCCTGGCTTTCTTTACTCCCTTTATTTGACTCTCTATAAGACAGACATCACTCTTAAACGGACACTTATTGCTGATTCAAAGGTGTCTATCTCCAGGGGCATCCAACGACGGTTTTCTCCTAACCCACGGTTGGTCTAAAAGGGTAACAGTATACGCTCTGCGAACTGAAGCTAGACTACAAAATATTGGAAAATTTTGCAATTCATTGTCATGTCGAGCACCTACATTTCCTTTTTGAGGTATTTTTCACTGCATGAACACTTCTCAAGTGTCCGTTGACGGTTTCAAAAGTGTCCGTTGTCCGTCTTAGAAAGGTGTCTGTCTTAACAGAGTATTGTTACAGTAACATGACTGAAAAATGGCAGGGACCAACACCAGGTGTCCGTCTTACAGAGGTGTCCGTCTTGCAGAGAGTATAGTTAGAGTAAAAGGACTGAAAAACGGCAGGGACCAACGCCTGAGGTGTTAGTCCTAGAGAGGTTTCCTTTAAGAGAGATTGTAAGCTTGAAAATATTTCTAATTTTTGTATTTATTTAATTTACGTCACCTTTAACCTTCAGCTGTTATTTTCTTCAGGTATGCAATATATTGAACGACTGTATTTGACGTTGTCTGATATACTGAAACTGAAACTCTCAATGAAAAATTACTCTTACATACGTCACTGTATTCAACCAATTAAGGTGCAGTACATTCGACGATATTGTCGGAGTCTAATGGAAAGTGTTTTTACACTTTATAAACGAGGCCGTTGAAGTTTATTCAGTTTGATCTGACTTTGAAGTATTCATTCAATGACTGAGTTCGGTTTTTTAAGGAAGACATTGAATTTTTCTCTGCAATTAGTCTTCACCCCCGAAGCCAGCTAGAATCTGTAAGCTTCTGTAAACAAAACAAGCTAACGAGGCAAGTGCGGCGTCTCAGCTTAGTCCACCTTTCAACTAAACAAATCTTGGTTCATGTCGTATTTAACGGACTTGCATTTAATTTGACCCCTTTAACCGAACTGCTACTCAGGAATTCCTAGTACAAAGAGTAACAGCCATTTATTACGGACTTTAAGTAAGCAATGAACCATTCAGTCCAGTGAATAGAGAGATTTAGACTAACGTTTACTGCCAACGGCCAACGTCGGATTGAAGCCCTTAGCCTTGAGCTCAAGTTGAGCCTATAAAAACTGTCCAAAATAATTCTTATGGTTGAAACTGGCACGAAACTACTTATTTCTCTATAGATATAGCAGACAAAGCGAACGGGAAAACTTGGTCACATGGTAAGGGGAATCAGTGAAATACTAGACTGCAAAACAGTCGGTTTTTCTCTCAAAATCAGTAAAGAAATCGGTAAAGCGTGGCGTAAGAGCCTCACGCGCGCGAAGCGCGCGAGCCTCACACGCCCTACAGGCGTGTGAGGCGAGAGAAAAATTTTTAGCGTCTCTCCCCAGTCTCGCTCTCTGTTTTCAGCCTCGTTCCAGACCCTTTGTTTGACTGCTCACGCTACCTGAATACGCAAAAATACGGACTGTTTTGCAGTCAAGTGGTAGCGAGGCCCTGCGAATACAGTAAAAACCCGCGATGTTTTTAAGAACCTGTCATGCAGGCTAAAACCTGTTCAGCCTAAAATTTGAAACAGGTTCTTATTTTTTTAAATCTATAAAAAAATTCCGTACACTTGGGGAAATAAGTCAACATTCAGGATACTCTTTGGAGACAAAGATGCCTTATCATTCCAACTGCAATACTAATTTAGTAAAATAAGCTGAATACCACTACTCTTAGCTACGATATAAAATAGAGTGATTTTACTTAACCCTTGAAATAGGTAGTAGAATACTACGCACTATTATGCAGCAATTGTATTGTCTTCTTTTGTTTGTTTATAGCTAATTTGCACTAGTTGTTATAATCTGTTTCACGGGTCAAGTAAAATCACTCTAAGAACCTATTCAGGAACCTCATAGGCTAAATTTGTGCTAATTACCACTTATGTAAGGTACCGAAAAACGGACAACAAAAAACGTGCAACTTGTTTTGCATCATTGCTGCAAAACAAGTAAAATAGCGATATTGCGCGTTTCACCACCCATGTTCAAACCTGGTAACAACCTGATTTGTTGCAAGACAGGTTGTATGTGGGCGGTATAACGCGCAACATCGTTATTTAACTCGTTTTGCAGCACTGTTGCAAAACAAGTTGCACGTTTTTTGTTACCCGTTTTTCCGTACCTAACCTGGAAAAAGTCAGGTTCCATGTCACGGTTACACAGCCCCTTCTCATCGCTCTTCGACTGCTCACTAGACGTCTCAACGACGGGGAGCTATGAGGCTTGTCTGTATTGGCAGGCCAAGAAGTGGGAAAACGTAAGGATTCGCACGAACTTTATCAGGCGCGTAGGAGGGGGGGTTCGAACGAACCCCCTTTGCAGGTCAATGATGGAGGACTAAAAACACAAGCTGTTAATTTTCAGCATTTAGCAAATAGTGGAGGAATGGAAAACAAACTTTGAGTGTTTTAGCTCAGTTTTAATTACCCTGCAAGAAAACACTACCAGTATCAGGAAAGTCTTATGGGCACAAATAAAAATTCCTGGGAGTTTGCTTTACGAAAAGGAATAGTCCTGTTGTCAGTTGATAATTGCCAACAAGCAAGCCGAGCGAAGACGGTCGGCTTGCGAGCCCACGCGAAGTATTGCAGCAGGCAAATGCCGTGAAAAGTGTAATGTAAGTGTAATGTAAGGTGTAGATTCCCTGGGGATTTTAGTAGCGTTAGATTTCACGTGTAGTTTCACGTTAGTGACCTTTGATGACCTTTGTTGTAAACAAACCTTCAAAGTTCGGGCATTGTTCTCTGCCACACTACTGTATGTGAACGAACTACAACTCGCCATTTCAAGTTCGCGCTTAGCTATAAATGTTATTTCCCTTTCGCTGTTTGAAACTCGACAAGTTTAAGGTTCAAAAATGTCTAAGCAGAAGAATAAGAGCGATTTTAAGGCCAAGAGCATGGCAGAAATGTAGGAACGAGAATACCCTGGGTCCCAGAGGATATTTTTTTCTTATCGTGATGGTTATCAAACCGTAAGTACGGTTTATTTCATGTTAGGTATTTTGAGAACGGACCTCTGGAGCCAGGGTAGAATGAGGAGTGCTTGTAGTGGAAATTCTCGCCTCAGCAGCAGAAATGGTTTTATAAACATTGGAACTAAAACCGGTGATGTAGGCAAATTCTTTTTCTTTTGTTGGCACTTAGCGAAAGCTACAACTAGTTAAGTAGCCCATGTTGTGGCCCCAGTATATCCTAGTGACCTAGTATCATATGTAGTCAAAATAATCACCATTGAAGGCATTTGCCGCTATTTTTTCTAGTGTATCCCAATGTTCCAAGTCAAACGGAAATATTGTCATTATGACTAAAAATAACTGTTATTTTAGACTTGATCGAGTTTGAAATATTGGCCGTTTTTATGGTAGAGACGTTAAAGTCGTCTTGAGACGTCTTTAACGTCTAGTATAAAAACGGTAAATAAGGCAGACGACTTTAACGTCTGACGACTTTAACGCCTTCTGTTAAGTGCGTCCGAACGACGCACCCTGGTCCCGTTTTTACACAGACGACTTTAACGTCTCAGACGTTAAATGCGTCTAGACGACTTTAACGTCTCTAGCATAAAAACGGCCATTCACGTGGAGACTACTAAAATAGCATTTCCAGGTTTCTAGATTTCAACATTTTCTGGCGGAGCAATTTGCCCCATGAGACCCTTAGATGCTCGCGCCTTTGGCGCTCGTAGTATTTCCCGCTGTTAATAAATATTCGTATCAGTACGAACACCCCTTCTCAAACCCCAGCTGCGCGCCGGATAATTTATCAACTTTAGCATGGGTAGCGACCAAAACATGAGAGAACGCTAAAGATACTACGGCGGTAAATTTGCATTCGAAGCAGAGATATCGATCAGAAGTTCTATCTCGAGAAAAAATAACAATGTCAGATATGGAACAAAGGGCCTGTTAACGAATTAACCCATTCGCTCCTGGAGATTTTGCCGAAAAACGCGTTTTGAAGCTAGTCGAGTGGTTTTCTGGTCACTGTCGTGCTATAAAGAGTTAAAACTTACCACAAACCGGTTTACAGGTCGTACACTTCGCGGCCTTCTGATCCAGATGCAAAACATCAGCTTGCGAAGTTCGGGCATGCGCAGAAAGCAAAATTTCGAGTTTTTGGGTTTAAAAGTGACACAGCAGTCTTGACTTTTACTTTTCGCTTTCTCTCCTCCCCTCTTTTTTTCCTTTTCTTGCCTCATTTTTTTTTCTCTTGCTGGGCATTTAGTAGGCTTCGTTTTGGTGGGAAGAGTTTTTGGGAAAGCTTTTAGGATCTTAGGATTAGGTGAAAGGAAAGGTAGGTGAGCAATGGAACAAGGAGGGGGACATGGGGGTTTACGGTATTGCGGTATTGAGCATTTTTTCAAGCGGTATTTCGGTAATTTTGATTTTAATGTGCGGTATTGCGGTATCATTCAGCCGTGCGGTATGCGGTTTTTCACCCTTCTGGCTAACGGTATTCGGTAAAAGAAGATCCTTCACGGTATTGCGGTAGGTCAATGTTTGGAAGACTTTAGACTTAACAGTAAATGAATACTCAATTTCTGACAGTTACTCTGTGATGTGGTAGGACATCTAATGACCTGGCTTTTCGATCGTTGTACCTATCAGTTCGAGATCTTCTCACGTTTTCTCGCGAAGGCTGAGGTTGATTTCTGGTGTACACGTGCTTGAGATAAAAAAAAAAAAAACTCGCGAGATGGATCAACGTTAAGTAAGCGTCACCGATCATAAATGCGGTATCGGTATTTCGTCCATTTTCGACACGGTATTTTTCGTACGGTATTGCGGTATTAGGTACCCCCCAATGTCCCCCTCAACAAGATT
>BOPM01000854.1:23287-31658 GCA_022179025.1 Porites australiensis | reverse complement strand
TTAACTTGAGAAATCTTTTGTCTTCGCAGAAAACAACTGAGGATCATGAACACCAATTTCTTTGCCTTAGCTATTTTGCTTACCTTGATCAGTTCCTACTTAAATAATGTTTCTGGACAGCGCCAGAGATGTTTGGGAAACTACTGCTCTGGTTCGTATAGAATGGGGGCTGTCTGCAACGGTGGTTACTGCGTCTGTAATAGTCAAGACTACGATTATAATACTTGCTTGCGTAAGTAGTTACAGTTGTACAGACAAATCGATACAATCAAATGCATAAATCTACAACAGATCGCAACCGTTAACTTACTACGAAATGTGTTTTAAGTGATAAAACTTAAATAGAATTCGCTTAACACACACACCCCTTCAATTCTCCAACCCAGCCCTCAACTTGTTGTGTTATTCAACCGATGCTAATTTGTAGTAACTATTTCATTTCTTCAGCGGATGCATATGGATGTAAAATCAAGGTGAATTCTGCTACAGCCCTTGCCAAACCAAACAACCAACAACAACAGGGTTGAAATTTACTGACGTTTGCATGGTGGGCTCGAGCTTGCCCTCCAATATTCAAACGTCGGTTAAAATCGGCGACTCTGCGCAATAATATCCTCGTTGATGTTCAACAAATCACGTTCAAAATTGGCTTATTCTTGTTTTTTTTAAGACGTTCATCTTAGCTGTGTTTGCAGATCAACTCCATCTCTGCCTCTCTGATTGTGATTTTTCTGTTCTTTTTATGCTGATTATTACTGGTTACTATTTCATTTCTTCAGCTGATGCATATGGATGCAAAATCGAGGTGAATTCTGCTACAGCCCTTGCCAAAGCATGGTACAACAAACAAAAGCGCCAGACCATTTACAGCTGCACCCCTGACAGCAGTTTAACCCAATACGAGGTCCACGTATTGACTGTATACGAAGTTATTAACAGACGTCCACCAACAGCCGGAAACGCTATTGTAAATATCGTCAGCAGCGGAAAGTCAAACAGGCCGATAGTTCTCGTCCTTGGTAGCTACGAACCTGTAAATTGGATTCTCAAGTTACCCGCTGGTATTTCCATCAGTAAAGTTATTTTGGTAAGTACACTTTCGCAAAAGGAACTGATATCAAGGGAATTATTGTACCGCTTAGAGTATGAGTATGTTGTGTTAAAATAAACCTTTCATACTGCAGGTGAGTGCGTGTATGACCGAGGTATTTTAACACTACATAAATCTAGGTTCAAAATGTTTGGGGTGTTAGAATAGCAGTTGAAAATCGATAATCATAATGCACCAAAAACAGGTTAAATTTGTCAGTTTAGCTCTCAGATGTCTGATTAGAAGCTTATGTTTTAAGTAATTGTTTTGTTTGGATCACCCAAATAAATTAAAATTATAACTGAGTTATTTGTCATACCAAGAGCTATGGCTCTTGGTGAGGTCATACCTATTTAAAAAATCTTTCAAGGAAGTTTGCTTGCCAAAGCAGGTAACAATGTTGGGGAAACTTTTACTTTTGACCAAACGTTGGTAATAACTAAGAAATCCGCGCAGCCATGTAATATCCTCTATTTATGTCCTTTACGAAAAGAAACAACGTATAATATGCTGATGACGATTTCTGTTTTATTTGTAGGTTGCTTATTATGTGGATAAAAGTTCCGTTAGTGGAGACTTAAACCAAGTGAAGGCAATTGAACGGAAGGGTTGGCGTAATTCAGAGTGGCGCGTGGGGTGGGGCAGTGACTCGGGAGGGGGTGATACAGTGGCGCTATTGAAGTGAGTAACCTTACAGCAAAAGAAAACGTATTCAGGGTGATCTCCACAATTGTTTCCAGCGTAGTGACTTATCAGTTAGCGTTTCACTTGCTTTTCAACAACTGAGTTATTGTAGCAACCTTGCCACAGGCCAAATTAATGCAATGAAAAAGTGTTATGTTTGGGAGTATGGAGAGAGAGAGAGAGACCGGGGACAAAACATAATACAATCAAAGGGAAAATTGAACAATGTATATAAAGGACGGACCTTTAGTAAAGTTATTGGATGGGGGGATGGGGCAGGCGATGAAAAAAAATATATATTTATACGCAAGAAAAAAATAGTCGAAGAAATAAAGGGAATGTTAAAGAAAGAAAGAAAGAAAAAAAAAACATGCGGTTGAAAATTCCCCACCCCCGCCATAACTTTTCTAATGCGTCAGTCCTAAAAACATCTGCCTCTGACGATGGATAATTTCGTTGGTTTTCTTAAACACGTAAACAACTTCAATCCTGCACTAAAGTGCTTGGGACAGCGACGCAATATTTGTAATTATCTGTAGTTTCTGGGTGCTCTCATAAAACTGCACTGCCTTCAGGAAAATACCTTGACGTTCTCCCTTTCCCCACCCTATACAATGTTCAAGCCTAGAAAATTCTGGATATACGCGTCGAACGTTGTATGTGGGATAGGCCGCGAGAGAGGGTTGGACATGTGTGATTTATAAAGGGTCTCATAAATGCTAATTTGTCCCAAGACTTTTGTCCATGATTGTAGTTTAAGGTTTACAGGTTTTTTTTCAACATTAAAAAGCGAACTGAAATGTACACACTGCTCTAGCTATCCGCAATAAACAGGATTAATTTTGGAAGGTATTTTTGATACAATTTTAATAAAACACTTTGATATAAGAATTGTGTCATAGCTGTATCCCCGGTATTGTCGGTTTTGCTTGGAGTATTCATATAACTAAATTTCCCTTTTTTGTAGACAAGTTCACAAGAGATATGGCGTGGTGACATCATTTACGAGCACTTACAGAGCAGATGAATGGTCACTGGAGTTGTCTTGCTCACACGGTAACCAACCAGTACCTTATTCAAAACCGTGTTGAAAATGTGAGGGAGACCTCTTGTGCGTTTCGGGGATGTAATGAGCATACACTTCAGACAGCGTTTAAACAACAATTATTTGTACCTTGATTAAAGGCAAATTGAATTTCTACAATAGTTTACTGTAATGGTGCAGTCAAGGTTTATTAGAAGTCAGTCTGTTTAGGATTTCTCCTTCTATTATGTTGCTGTCATGACTTACCTATACAGTTACAATAAATATTAAAAGATTTGCAAAGGAGTAAAAACTGTCGAAAAACTATGGAAAAGAGATGTACTCAAGTAGAACCGTAAGGTGAGGGCTAGAAAAGCTATTACAGTATGCCGTGACATTCCCAAAGTTCAATGTCAATTAAGTTATATGCATTCTTAGAAGAAGACTTGCATTTAGACGAAACTTTAATCATGTTTATTTTTTATCATAATCGTTCTCGTTCAAATATCTACATCGTGAAAAGGGTATTATTTTAATTTGGCTCAGCTGTTATACTCTGCTCTTGTCAACCGCAAAATATCAGTGACTGTTTTTTATCGGAGTTCATTTGGATTATACCATTTTCTTGGTTAACTTGATTAATCTAATTGCCAAGAAATTTAAAAGCATCATTTTTGGGAAGTTGTTTGTGTACTATAGCAGTCTATAGGTTACACTATCGTTTCCATTAATTTTTTTCTCACTATTTTATATTTTTATCTATTTATCTATTTTTCCCTGATCCAGCCTCCACACCTGTACCTACATACAGCACCTCACCAACACCTAAAACCAATCCACACAAGAAAAAGTGTTATAAACTACGGCAGAACTCATACTATTGTACTGGCCAATATACCAGGATGAAGGCTGTTTGCAAAGACGGATATTGCGTCTGCACTGGTCAAGGCTACAACTATGACACTTGCTTGCGTAAGTTGTTTTCTTATGATTTCCACAGATCAGGTAGAATAAGCTGACGCTCAGATGTCGACAGAAGACGTACAAAGGTGCCAAGACAAAGATATAACCGCATTTCACAGCCCGGTTTAGCCTTTTATTATGTTGACTCAAAATAACGTTTCTAGAAAATAGAGCCTATATTTTTGAAGGACGTTTCATACTGTGCTGTTTAGGACTTCCCCGATCTTTTTCTAAGAGTATGAGGTCGCATTATCGCCTGAATAAAACACTCGCACTTAGCGAAAATCCATAAACACTACTGGAAAAAGCGCCTTAAGATTGGGGAACTTACCAAGTTGAAAGGTAATACCTTAAAAACAAGCAAAGATATTGCTCGTCAAAGTCGCGAAATTTTACAAAGTTTGTAACGTGTGCTCGAACTTGCCCCCAACATCCAAACGTCTGTAAAATTCGGTGGCTTTGCGCAGCATTATCCTCGTTAATGTTCAACAAATCACGTTCAAAATTGGCATCTTCATTGTTTTTGAAGCGTTCTTTTTAGCCGTGTTTACAGATTTTCACTAACTGGTCCGAGTTAAAAGTTGGAAAAACCGTGGAAGGGTTCAGTTATTAAAAGAAGAAGAACTGGTTAGTCACCTCAGTACCACCAGTAATGCAGCAATCCCAAGGTTTAACTCCATCTCTACATCTCTGATTGTGTTTTTTTTGTTCTATTTTTGCTGATTATTACTCTGGTAACTTTTTCATTTCTTCAGCTGATGCATATGGATGTAAAATAGAGGAGAATTCTGCTACAGCTCTCGCCAAACCAAACAACCAACAACAACAGGGCTATTCTACTTATAGTTGCACCCCTAGCAGCAGTTCCAGACAGTACGAGGTCCATGTACTGTCTGTGTACGAGGTTATTAACAGGCGTCCACCAACAGCCGGTAACGCAAATGTGAACATCGTCAGTCGTGGAAAGTCAAACAGACCTATTGTGCTGGTACTTGCAAGCTACGAACCTGTTAACTGGATTCTTCATTTACCCGCTGGTATTTCCATCAGTAAAATTGTATTGGTAAGTACCTTCGCACACCCTGAACTAAAAAGGAAAAAAAGTCATTCTACCCAGAGACCTGTCGTTACGCAATTTTCTCGACCAACAGCATGTCAATTTTAGGGTATGCTTTTTGAAAATATTGTTACCGTATTAATTCGATTAACCGCCCTGGGCGCTTATTAACTTCAGTTTTGGACCTTGAGAGTGGGCGCTTATTCGAGGCTGGGCACTTATTAAATTTTCACCTTTTTCGGCAAGTGTAGTATGTTAATTTTGCAACAATACAATAAATGGTAATAATAAAACGCGAAGATGTAACATAGCAAGGTTTCTGTAAAATACTCTGAAGAAAAGTCCGTCTTCGGGCAAGTCTTTTATAAGTACTTATTTAAGGTTTTTTGGGTGGGAGGGACCAGAAAGTGGGTGGACGCTTATTTGAGTTTTAGTTTGAGGGGGAGGGAGGTGGGTTGAGGTTAGGCGCTTATTCGAGGTTGGGCGCTTATTAAATTTTTCTGCCTTCAGGATGGGCGCTTATTCGAGGTGGGCGCTAATTCGGTTGGGCGCTTATTCGAATAAATACGGTATTATACTTTTGGAATAAAACGTAGAAATAATAGTCGATCTTGTCTTTCAAACAAGAAAAGAAATGTTTAATGAGCAAGAGTTGTGTTTGATTTGTAGGTTGCTTATTATTTGAGTAAAAGCTCTGTTAGTGGAGATGTGAACCAAGTGCAAGCAATTGAACGAAAGAGTTACCGCAATTCAGAGTGGCCAAGGGGCTATGGCAGTGATTCAGGGGGAGGAGACACAGTGGGGCTTTTAAAGTAAGTCCCCCCTTATTATTAAAGCAAACTGAAAAACACCCTCACCACCCCTTATCTGGAGGTCTGGATCCACCACCACTGCTAACTTAACAGCAATAAAGTTATTCAAGGTTATACCACGTTTCTTATTAGAAAAATATCCACGCATCCTCAAATCTGTTCAGATCTTGATAATTTTGATATAAGATAGTTTTATATTGTTCATTTTGCATGCCAACTTATATTTTTCCCATTTCATAGAAAAGTGTACAACAGATTTGGTGTGGTGACGTCATTTACAGGTACTTACAGAGCGAATCAATGGTCACTGGTGGTACGATCTTCAACCGCTACGTTTACCAACCGATATAACAGTAAATGTTTTTCATAGCTACTTGAAAAGCTTGTTACAGAACGGCCAACTTAAGACCCCTGGTGTGAGAGTTGACGACGATATGTAACTTTCCAAAAAATTGAAGACGAATTGTAAAGTTTTGTGTTGCTTGCTGCATTGTAAGCTAGCGTTGCCACTTTTTTTAATGGAATTGTTAGTATTTCCTTTTATTTTTACTTTTTTATTATTGTTTTAAATTACATGCATTTCAGAGTATTCAGAAATTAGCCAAGATGGTTAAGCAGTTGAAACAAGAGGTGGAGTCTCAAGAAAACCTCGTCGAGAAGAGAAATCTGTAGTTTCGGTCACTTGCTCAACACATCACTTTCTCTATGTCCGGTTATAAGTAACAACAATTATTCAACATGTGTGGTAGTCTGCTTTTAGAGTGCACCCATAAGTAATGGACAAGTCCGCATTATACTGCACATGCGCCTAACGTTACCAATGATTAATGCGTAGCCTGCGTGGCAAGCGTTTTCGTTTGGTTCTCATTTATTCGCGTCATTTTTTTGCGCGATCTTTGACTCTCGTTCCTCGTTCTCTGCTCCGAAACCGTACGGAAATGCTTGCTACGCAGGCGTTCTCCTGTTAGCCGTTGAAGTTGACGCTTTTGTTTCGCATCAACTTTGTTAAACACTGTACTTATTAAACTGAATTAGACTAAATCTTTACAGTGAGGCTTGAAGTCACGGGGGGGGAGGGGGACAGGGGGCAGGGGGGGGGTGCTTCTCGACAAAGTTTCATTCGCTGAGGCCCTTCAACAATATCCCAGCGGATTGTGAATTGAGAAACATCAATGAATGGAAACCTCAAAAAAGACCAAGACTGTTTGGCGCTACCGAGTTGCTGAATAAGTGTATCCATCCCTGCGTCGTAATGTTAGTGACATGCTAATAAATCTTTCAATCTTCACTCAGTCCTGTAAAGCATTAAGCGTTGTAGGAACCTGACCTCTCAGCGTTATATATCGTTTCGTTGTCGTCGCACCGTTTCTTCGAGATGTTGACCTCATTTGTAAAGTTAAAATGAGTTAAGCATAGCCGAATATAATGATTATTTTATACTTTTAATCATTTGAGCACGTATGTCTTTATCCGATTTACTCCTTGAATGCAATTTTTTGGTAGACAGGTTTTCAAAAAACCAGCCAGACGTTTCCAAAGCATTGCGACAATCTTTGTCAACACCCTTTTAGGTTATTTGGCCTCAGACCCCTTGGTTTTGGAGAATCATTTAGCCGGATTTTTCGAAACATTGTCGCTCAAAGTATCTCCAAAGTATCCAGTATAAAAGCTAAGAGTGCGACCATTGCTGTTTTCTCTACTTCTCGCTCTCGCTATTTTAATCTTTTCCTTTGCTGGTTTCTTCACTCGCGATTTGGCCTCAATCTGGTCAAATAGCTCTTAAGTCCTACAGTTAGTTGTATATATCCAATGATTTCTGTGATATTGTTACGGCAAACAGCTACGTGAAGCGTGTTGTCCGTTATCCCAGCCATCCTGTTTACCGCGAATATACACGCAAAATTTGGACGGCGCATTGGAATGTTTAAGCACCAAGGTTGTTATATTTACTGTTCGTACTTGAAAGTGATTATACAACGAAAAGAGGGCCTACAATCAGTTATGGCAACCAAGAGAGATATTTATTCTCTCTTGTAGCAACTCGTCTCTAGATATCTTTGTAGTCCTGTTATGACTTTTGGCGGATAGTTTTGTAAAGTGAACTGTAGCCACAATGCGGACGGAGAGTGATTTTACTTAACCCGTGAAATAGATAGTCAAATACTACACTGTATTTTATTGTTTTCTTTTGTTTACTTCTGACTATTTGGCACTAATTTTTAGATACTGTTTCACGTGTTAAGTAAAATCACTCTATAAAACCATGTCATCGATATTAGTCTTAAGGTGAGGTTACAAACGACTATTCGCAACGACGATTTTTATCATAACACAGCGTTGCAATGTTGGAACAATGCTGTAACCATTAGAAAGAATGTCGCAACAATGTTGCAATGCTGTGTTGCGCTAAAAATCGTCGTTGCGAGTCGTCTCGTGTAACATCTCCTTCAGAGTTAACTTCAACGGAAAATTACTTTCATACCCGGTACGTCATTCTTGGCATGCAGCCAATTAGTTGCATATACGCCGGGCTAAATTGTTTCAGTCTAATGAGAAGCGGAGTTTAGTCTTTATGAACTGTGTGTGAAATTTATTCTGTTTGATCACACTTTAAAGTATTCACTTCATTCATCCAATGAAAGTTCGTGTGGTATTAGCGAAGAGAAGAAATTAAACTTTACCTCTGCAGTTAGACTTGACCGCACCAGTAACAGTAAACAAAACAAGCCACTAAAACACTA
>BOPM01000854.1:15787-18287 GCA_022179025.1 Porites australiensis | reverse complement strand
AAAAATATCCAAACTCAGAAAGAGAAATAAAATTTCGCCGTTGCTTGGTTACGTTCGCCATAAAACACGAAATTAGGCATTTTCACGTCGTAGTCGTGCAAAAGCGGGAAAGAAATATACAAAAAAACGTGATGCACGTGCGAAGTTGTTGTTTTGTTGTTTATTAAACCTATTGTTTCTTTGACGTCCGCGTCTTTGATGATGATGATGATGATGAACTTTATTCCTGTGTCGTTGTATTTAGCTGACGCTAATTGGGAACAAATTGGATCTTAAAGTCCCTAGTAGCTTGCGTGGCAGACGTTCGAAAGGAAAGGGGAAGGGAATTTGGGCGCGAGACCGCTCGCGAGGAAGAAGGCAGGAGGGGAACGCCTGCAATGCCAATGTTTTCGCCATCCCGCCTACTAATTATACATACAAAAATAACGCAACTTAAACATGTGTGAACGTCTAGCTGTCAAATAAATCTGAGCGCGATGCACGTTCTCTTCTCCTATTTCTCGCACTGTTTTTCCATTGTTTTCCTAAAACAAGAACGCAAAGGTGAAACGCGGGAAACGCGGTCATCCAATGAAGGAAGAATATTGTTAGAGCGCTTGCCAAGTTAATGAAACAAGTTAAGAATTTCGGCAATATCCTCCTTTCTCGCGCGGTTCTTGCGCGCCCGAAATTCCCTTTCCCTTCCCTTTCAAACGCTTACCACGCAAGCTATACATTCGGGAGACGCAGAGAAGTATACCATAACTTGCTGTGATATGGTACTGGAAAATTCCTAATTTTGATGAAATTCTTTCTGGGAAAAGCTTATTTCTCAAGAAATATACAACTTTTCTTTCCCTGAGATTTCTTTTGTCTTTGCAGAAACAACCGAGGATCATGGACACCAATTACTTTGCCCTCACTATTTTGCTTACCTTCACAAGTTTCTGCTTAACTAATGTCTCTGGACAGCGGCAGGCATGTTTGGGAAACTATTGCTCTGGTTCGTATAGAATGGGGGCTGTCTGCAAAGACGGTTACTGCGTCTGTAATAATCAAGACTACGATTATAATACTTGCTTGCGTAAGTAGTTTTGGTACAGTTCTACCGCAGACATATCAACACAATCAAATACATAACTCTAGAACTGATCACAGCCATTATCATACTCCGAAGTGGCAGGTGTGTTCCTCCTTCATTAAAGATACAAAATTTGGAACTTTGTTGAAGTAAACTTTAAGAGAGCACAAGAAAGTAAAATGTGATTCTCAGGTAATTTCCTACATGCACACCCATCCCGCAAACGCGCAACACCAACCCTCCCCTAATTCTCCAACCCAGCCCTCAACCTGTTGTCTTTTGTCTTTTTATTCTGCTGATGCGGATTTCTAGTAACTGTTTCATTTCTACAGCTGATGCATATGGATGTAGAATAGAGGTGAATTCTGATACAGCTCTCGCCAAACCAAACAACCAACAACAACAGGGCTATTCTACTTATAGTTGCACGCCTAGCAGCAGTTCCACGCAGTACGAGGTCCACGTACTGTCTGTGTACGAGGTTATTAACAGGCGTCCTCCAACAGCCGCTAACGCAAATGTGAATATCGCCAGTCGTGGACAGTCAAACAGACCTATTGTACTCGTACTTGGAAGCTACGAACCTGTTAACTGGATTCTCAATTTACCCGCTGGTATTTCCATCAGTAAAGTGATACTGGTAAGTACATTCGCACATCATGAACTAAAAGAAAAAAAAAATCATTCCACTCAGAGACCTGTCGTTACGCAGTTTTCTTTTACCAACAGCATGTCAATTGTGGGGTAAGCTTTTTGAAAATATTTTGTTGTTACATTTTCAGAATAAAATCAAGAAATAATTATCTTGCCTTTCAAACAAGAAAAGAAATGTTGGTGAGGGAGAGTTCTGTTTTATTTGTAGGTTTCTTATTATTTGGATAAAAGTTCTGTTAGTGGAGATGTGAACCAAGTGCAAGCAATTGAACGAAAGAGTACTCTCTATTCAGACTGGGATAGTGGCTATGGCAGTGATTCGGGGGGAGGAAATACAGTTGGGCTTCTAAAGTAAGTCACTTACTGAACAGCAAAGTTATATTTGAGTTTATTTCGCATTGTCCGTCGAAAAGATGTTCAATCTAAAGTCTTGATTTTTTTCACATATATGGTAGCTTTATAATGTTCATTTTGGACACCACAAACATTTTGCCTTTTTTGTAGAAATGTGTACAACAGATTTGGTGTGGTGACGTCGTTTACAGGTACTTACATAGCGAATCAATGGTCACTGGTCGTACGTTCCTCAAACGGTACGTTTATCAAACTGGTCCCTTCTTTTTAACCGATATAAACTAATGTTTTTCATTATCTTTTCTTATTATTCATTCAAAATATTTCCCCGATTCTGATTGGCTAAAAGCACACGTTTAATTTACCATAACCAGTTACTGATGAGCAAATTTGGAAGAATTCTGACTTTAACGAGGAAATGACGTCAAAAAT
>BOPM01000853.1:89625-102125 GCA_022179025.1 Porites australiensis | reverse complement strand
GGTCAAAAACTATACCATGTGCAGCAGCACATCCCCGTATAGGCCTATAAGGCAGCACCCCCCTCCCCCGGGGCTAGAGTCAACCAACAAATCCAAGTAAGTTTATTTCCTCCTTTAGTGTAACAAGTAGAAAAGTACAGTGAAAGCTGGTACGTATAACTGGTATTTACTGATAGATATGTTTTTCGTGTGTGTGGTTGTTGTTGCCGGAAGTAATGTCTGTCATTTACATGATTGCTAAGTGAATATTTAGCACAGTTATACAATGTTGAATTTTTGTATTCCTCAATACTTTTTCCATAAGTGTATCCTCCACAAACAAGGTCAATAACATAATCATCATCATCATCATCATTATCATCATCATCGGACATAACTTTAAGGGCCAACTAGGCAAGAACTATTATTTTCATATAAATACATTATGTGCTTGCAAATAAAATTTTATGCCACAATTGAACCATACATTTACATAATTATTTTACCCATTGCCCGAGAAGAGGTTGGCGGCTTGGTACCGAAGATAATGTTTGAATTTTGTTGTAGCATTTTGGAGCATGCTGGACTTTTTTGGCAACGATATTTGTCAGAGCAGCCTGCTTTTGACATGATTTGTTGAAACTTTGTTAGCTTACCAGTCTCCTATAGACCGGCGGGTTTCATCTTAAGCCTCAGCGTCCCGGAAGTTGAAAAATGCGTAGCGTCTGGTTGCTATGTAGTGACGTAATCATCCAGTTTAGTATCTATCATCGTAACACTTTTGCAGTCAACTAACGCAGCGCTGGTAAAGTACTTTAATTAAAATCGTGTTCAAACCCCTGTGGAGAAAGTCTGTTTATTTTTGAGTCGATAAATGCACTTCTGACGTTCACGAGGATCAATTTTGCATAAATTATCAAAAATTTTGTGAAGCGGGAAATCTACCTACGGTTTCCGGGAAACGGAACTCTATAGCGGCACAAGACGAATGTTTCGAGAGTCGAAGATGTGCTTACAAACCATTCACTATATCTATGCAACGAAAGGTGAAATCACTGGCATGATAGCTCCTTTCAAAGGTAATTGTATCAATCCAGGTCGCGACCGTGTTCGCTCCAGAAGGCTGCGACAACCTCGTTTGGCGCGCTTCTCATTACTTCAAAAACATGTCGTGATCGGTAAGTAGACTCAAGGACTTATTATATTTATGTCAAGCCATTCGATTTCTCCACCCTATTATTTGTCTGAGGATTCTAGCAAACTAACAAGTAAATTTCGATGGAGGATGAAATTGTCTCCCTAAATGCGGCCAGAGTTATATTCTCCAGGATGGCGGCACAATTCAACGTGTCTTTCAGGTCAGCTCTAATTTGTAGTTTGTATATCAATTGCGATCTCCCTATTTTCGCTTAAGCTTTCTTTGATTAAACTTTCATAAAAACAAAACAACGCAGACATTCTCCTGTATAACCAGTGACTCGATCGGCTGGAGGAAATATTTGCTTCCAAGTCGGGTAATTGCCTATATTTACATTCATCCCATCTTACGCACCACAAACTCAATCGCAGATATCCTGGCATGATATAATTATGCCTGAGCGCTTCTAGAATATATAACACGTTTAGCATTTCGACGCGAAGAAAAAAAATTAGGCAGTTGTTCTATATCCTTTCTGGTTCATCCAGGCAGAAGTCCTGGCATGATGTTATTACGCCTGAGCGCTTCTAGGATATATAACACGTTCATTATTTCGACCCGTAGCCGAGGAAAAATTAGGAAGTTGTTCTATATCCTTTCTGCTTCATCCAGGCAGAAGTCCTGGCATGATGTTATTATGCCTGAGCGCTTCTAGGATATATAACACGTTTAGCATTTCGACGCGTAGAAAAAAAAATTAAGCAGTTGTTCTATATTCTTTCTGTTTCATCAAGGTAGAAGTCCTGGCATGATGTTATTACGCCTGAGCGCTTCTAGGATATATGACACGTTTTAGCATTTCCATCGGTAGAGAGAAAGATATCCTATCTTTTAAAAGATGAAAATGTAAATGTACTACACAGCATCGGGGAGGGGGAGCACTAACAAAATCGAGTAATATTGAACTATAGATATGTCATCGTTTTTTCCTGTACGAGGTCGACCGCAGACTTTAACATGTTTCTTTTTAGACGGCACTGAATTATTTTTCCGAAACAAAAGCCGTACATTTTGTTAGATACCGTGCTTTTAATTAATTATATTTCTCGCCCTAGGATGATGACATGATTGCGTGAAAATTGACGCCTCTATCATATTAAATGCGAAATACGATCAGAGATTAATGGAATAGGGAATGTTGTAAGCTACTGGGTATCCAGCTGAGATAGCTGACTTTTACTCAGCTATCTCAGCTGGATACTGAGGCTTTTTTTTGGTTGCTAAGATAGTGCGGCTCGTTATGTCTTACAGTTAAACTGGATTTGTGTGTGTCTCAAACTTAATGATCCTGGGTCCTTCCGCTGTCCGATTTGATTATTTTAAGTGAAGGACGTCATAATTCGGCTCTTTGGCGAAGAACGGTTCCTAAAGTACTGCTGTATGACTTTCTACTCCCAGATATTGTCCTTCTAGAGATTATATTTTATAGAGGCACTTGTGATTTAGACGAATTAACTCGAAAATTACTGAGCGAATTATCGTTGTATGTTCATTGATCTTCTGTCCAAACGCGCATTTTAATGAGGAGCAGAAACGTTAAGTTGTCATCGACATCCCACGGGCATCTTTGCTGAACCTTAAGAAACCTGTCCTGTTTTAAATCAGGTGGTATGATTAGTTTGTAACATGTTGCGTGACATGTTATTACGTCACTGATTCCCCGTTTATGCATGTAGCATTGTTGTAAAAACCATGTGCTAGTGAATGAAGTTGTGGTTCGTAGTTCTGTTTCTTGTTTTCGACTATCTGATTTAAGAGGATAGCATATTGATACACGGTGGCAGCGTGTGTAGGATGCTCAGTATTAACTATTTCATCGATGAGTGACGACGAAAGCTCACCTGGATCCGCTGTGGCCGCTTCGAATCCGCCCTCTGCTTCAACAACTGCGATGAATCGTCCGCCACTTCCACAGATAAAACCACCTACTCCACTCAACCTGGCGGACTGTTCGGCGAAAAAGTGGAAACTGTGGAAACAAACCTGGCTCAACTACGCTGTTGTGTCGAAAATTTTTCACTCAAGATGCTCAACGCCAGAAAGCTCTTTTTCTCTGCACTATAGGTCAAGGTGCTTTAGAGATTTATAACGCGTTTCGATACAGCGAGAGTGAGGATTCCGATAGGGTGGAAACCTTAATCTCCAAATTCGAAGAATTCTTCACGGAGGAGGTAAAAGAAACATCTGAACGCTTCGAAGTTTAGCCAGAGGAACCAAGAAGTTGCTGAAAGCTTGGACACTTATCTCATCGCCTTGAGAAACATGGCGGAATCTTGGTCCTGGGTGCACCGAAGAGCCAATGATCTTTCCAAGAAGAACCGTAAACAGAGCGAATGAACTGAAGCCTCATTTGAAGACAAAAACACCGAGCTACGAGAGCTTAAGTGCAAGTTCTGCTCACAGTCTCGTGTTCTGAAGAAAGAGCTATGGCCTGCGTGGAGTAAAAGGTGCAATGTTTGCCGTAAAATAAATCACTGGAAGAGTTCAGAGGTTTGCGCCATGAAAGAGAAAATACGCTCAGTAAATAAAGATTCTGATTATGTGACTCGGATTCGGATGCGGCCTCTGTGAAGACTCTCAACGCCTCTGTTAATGGTGTTGCCTCAAAGAAAGACAAACCAATCTATTGTGAAATGCGTATCAGGTCTAACCCAGTCAGACTACAAGTGACTGTGGAGCCACTGCTAGCATCATCACCAGAAGTCACGTCGGTGATACCCAGCTTGAGCCATCTAACATTTCCCTACCAGTGAATTACGGGATTAAGTTAAAAAGAAACTTGACAGGCTAGTTGAAACAGGAGTCCTTGCCCAAGTAGATGAACCCACTGACTGAGTAAATCAGATGGAAGTTGCTATCAAAAGGGATGTAAGTCTACGAATCTGTATAGATCCACGGTCCCTAAACATAGCGTTAAAGCGGGAACACTAACAGTTTCCAGTGCTCGAGGACATCCTTCCAGACCTTGCTAGATATAGAGCAAAAGTCTTCAGTAAAGTCGACCTCAGCCATGGTCACTGGCACTGCATCTTGCAAGAAGATTCTAGTCTACCCTCACCTTTCCTACCCCATTTGGACGATACAGGAGGGTACGCCTTCTCTTTGGACTCTTGCGAATTCGGGGATCTTACAAAAACGACTTCTTCAGGCACTGGAAGGACTTGCAGGGGTAGCCTGCAGAGCTGATGACATTTTAATCTATGGAGTTGGGACACTCTTGATGAGGCCACTAGAGAACATGGCAAGACCCTTACGTCACTGTTGAAACGTTGCAAAGAAAAGTTCATCCGGCTCCACTAGGAGAAAGTGGTTTTGACAATGCAACAACTGGACTTCATGGGACATCAGCTGACTGCACAGGGTTTGAAGCCCGACCCAAGTAAAGTAGAAGCTATTCTCAAGCTAGAAAGTTCAAAGACCAAGTTAGACATTGAAAGACTCAATAGGACTGTAAACTATCTGGCAAATTCCTGCCAAAGCTTTCTCAGGTCATGAAGCCACTCCGAAGGCTTACTCAGAAAGACGTTGAATGGTGCTGGGACAAGGTTGAAGACAAAGCATTTACTGAGGTGAAACAACTAGTCACCCAAGCTTTACTTTTTTCCTACTATAGCTCACACAAAGAGCTTGTCATACAGTGTGATGCCAGCAGACGGGGGCTTGGAGCAGCTATAATGCAGGAGGGGCGACCACTCGCATATGCCAGCTGGGCACTAAGAGATCCTGAGACGTTATGCGACCATAGAAAGAAATGGGACATCAAACACACACCAACATCTCCCTTCAACAGTGAGGCTAATGGGAAAGTGGGGGCAGCTGTCAAGTCTGACAAACGTCTCCGCAACAAGACTGCTAAAGACGGTGATGATTTCTACCTGGGGCTTCTTGCCGAGCGCAAAATTTTGAGAGGAGGGGAGACAAGGTTGCTCCTGGAGCGTGACCAAAAGCGCAATCAAGAGAAAAAGCAAAGCCTCAGAAGTGTTTTCGCAATAATTTGCCGTCAGCAGTCGAGCACAAAAAACATCAATCTAATTTTTCACTAGCGCAACTCCGTTGATTGCCACTAAAATGGTTAATTTTGTTTCAAAACGAAACGCAAGGTACACGTCTGGGATTACCTTCCCTACGATACTCAGTGTTTTTACCCCCACCCCCAGAGTCTGCAAGGCCGGTCGGCGTTCGGTCGTACCCTAACGTCATAACAAAATTTTCTCGGATCCATAGGTTTCCAACTTTCTTTAGCTATGAGGCCCCGCTCGCGAACGGAGGTTCCGCTATAATCGCAAAAGTGCAAATAAACACTCCCTACACCCTTACCAGAGAAACTTTTCACTCATAAGATTGTAGCAGGGCAACGAAAAACAGCCGAAATAAAAATTTTTTGTTGTGGCGAGGTGGGGATATCTGTAGCTAGGAAGAAATAACTACTAACGGTAATACCTAAGTTTAAAGAGTCATTATTGTGAGTAATTGTGTTATTAGATCCCGTTCTCCCAGGGCCAGGTTATATAGGGCGGGTGCAGTTTAGTGCTAGATGATACTACTAATAAGACCATGACGCAAGAGAGTTGCAAATTATCGGAACGCTCCCCACGTAACCAAAATAGGCATATAAAGTATCCCGAAGAAACGTATCCTAGCTCACTCTACAGAACTACATGCCAACCCTTTCAGAAAACAAATGATTATTCCACACGTACAACAACAAATGTCCCACCCCTGGGTAGACCCTTTGACAAAATGCCTCATCGTGGGAGCTTAGATTTCCGCTTTCAATTGATAACGGCAATTGATAACGCCATGAAATTGGAAGCGAACTCATAGCTTCACGCAATGCCTCTTTGGTATCTGGCTAATATAAAGACACCGTTTCTCTTAGTACAACGAAAACAAGGAAAAGTTGTACTTGCGCACGGCCTGCCCTGGTCATTCGTTCGTGATTTAGTAAGCTGTTTTCAGTTCCAGAAGTAGCATGTAAACGGAAACAAAATTACAGCCTAAGGGTGGATTTCCATTGACGCGTCGTTTTTACGTGCGTGTACCGCACGTAAAGTTTCCTCGCGTAAATGAAATTGAGGCAAAATATAAAGTGCTGAGCTTAAAGGTGAAGTTGAGCGATATTCAACTTTAACGCTTACGTGCGACTTTCATTCATTGCCTCTATTTTATTTGCAAACGTAAATTTTACTCACGCACGTACGTAAAAAAACACGCGACAGTGGACATCCACCCTAAGAACTGTGAACACTGGAAATGTGGCCGATGTAACAAAACTAATATCAATCCCTGTTATCTCGAAATATTAATTAGTGACCCATCTTGACTTTTGCGCGGGGATGATCTGTCTTAGTATCTCTTATTTTCTAGGAAAGTTTTAAGGGGCTACGTCACCCCTGGCGCATGCGCGAGCCAATGAAAACAAACTTAAAAAGCCAACCCGACTTTTTCAAGTTCCTTCAGAGATTTTGGAAGGATGTTTTTATCTGTTTAGATCTTAGCCATCGGTTGACAGTTGGCGAATTTTTGTGTTAGGAATCATTCTATGATGATTACGAAGAGAATTTTTTGCGTTATTTTTGAATTTGTTTGCTCCTAGAATTTTTTTACTTGGATTTACAACGTCCTTTTATCAACAGTCGTTGTACTGGCACAGACTTAACGACGGCTACTCCACACTGAGTGTTGTAATCTTAGATAGAATCTTCCTTATAGTCCACAGAACCTTTTTGCTGAGTTATTTTAGAGGCTGGCTGCTAGCTCTTGGTTTTTTTTTGTGCTCAAAGTATGTGGTCATATAATGAAGCGATTATCGAGTTGGCAGCGGCTATTTTTATGAAACGATTACAACAGCATGGCCATGAGTTTCGTGACGAAACTAAACTTCTAGCGAAGGCAGGGGGGAGGTGTCTCCAAGGAAATCTGTGGTACCGTCCGCTTGTCAGTATGACGTCACGTCTCGCGTCAGTGACTTTCAAAATGGCGAGCAAAGTGTTAATCGAAGAGACGGATGAAAATTTCTATTTTATCACGGAAATACCGTTCCGATTTCTTGGATTTGGAGATTTCAAGGTTTCTATTGTCATAGAAAACTAGATTTAAGTACTTTCTTGGAATGAAATGTCCAGTGGTGTAATGAATTTTAAAGATTCCTTTAAATCGTCGAGCAAATCATACCGACCGGTCACACTTTTGAGGGCCACTGCACAGCAAGATTGACGAGTTTAGACACAGCAATAGGAGGTTCATCAAAGGACGGTATTATACTTTACATTGTGCGTATTTTCAGATCTTTAGAGCCAGTGAAACCCCGTATCATTCCTCTCAAAGTTCTGTTAGCGCTGAAAGGGGAAGCTAAATGACGGGTATTTGTGACATACTGTGAGCATTGAATCTTGTTGCTTTACCGCATTTAATACTGTATCGGGCATACACCTGTAATTCTGTAATTAAATCCCGAAAACGAATGAAAGGTTTCGTTTAATTATTTTTATGGGCAAACCCAGTGGAGATTTTAGGGTAATAAAACTGATGATTAACACGATGTACAAAAGGCAAGTTTAACTTCCGCCAGTGGGTCACTGGTGGGTGTTGGGTGTAACTTAGTACAGTTTGTGGTGTACTGTGTGTGTTTGTCATGATGTCAACTAACACTGAAAAAAATTCAGCTGTTTCAGAGGAGGGACATGTCTTGACAGCTTATGGTTTTTATCTGGTCGCAAGCTTGGCCAGTATGCAGCTCAAGAGCTTTTTCAAAATAAAACTCCGGACTTAAGCTTAAAATATATATTGATCCAAGTGCATGACCAGCAGGGTCTGCAGTAACCATAAAGAAAAAAAGGCCAAAAGGAAAAATAGTGTTAAAAAAAATGGACCAAACAGGGAAAAAAAACGGTACAAAGAAACAGCGTCGCAGGGAGTAGAACCCGGTTTACCTGCACGTGCAAGGAGCTCCTTGACCACTGCACCAAATTTAAAGTGACACACATGATTTGAAATTTAGAATTAATTTTCTGATATCCAAACAATTTTTCTCTCCCATAGACGCTGTTTGAAGCTTGTGGAGCTGTACTTATCATGAATTCAAATATAAATTTGAGGAAAACTAGCTTAAGCGCGTATTTCAAAGCTATTTCGCATTATTTCTGGTTCAACGGGCCGCCTCGATGTAGATAATCGATCAAACTAGCTTTACTGAATTTGGTGAAGAATTAGGAGATCAACAGAGGCCCGCACTCGAAAGGGATGACATGAAGTTAGGCCCGTTTAATTAGCAAAAGAATAGATGAAATATAAACATGCATGATCTGTGAATGGAACCTCCTATTCTGGAGACTAGACCTTGCCTATTTTAGAGAAAAAAAATTTAAGTTTTGATGACCTTGCTGGTCCCGTGAAATAGATGGCGATCCCGCAACACGGCTCGCAAAACAAATTAACAAAATTTTACAATCACGGACACAAAATATCAAAACAGTTTACACAAGCAGATTATAGCAACACCAAAGCTCACACACATTCGATCAAATAAGCGATATATAGCGATATTTGTTAGCTTCTTAGCTTTTCCTCGACCTCGCTCGTCCAAATAACTGTCGTATCCCTTGCTAATTTGCACAAGCGACCCGAGGCTCTTGTCCGTTACTATGTGACGTCATACTGGCAGGCAGAGAGGGTCAAGAAACTTAGGTGGAAAAAAGTAGAGTTACCTCCCCCCCTCCCCCCTTCACCCCTGAGCGAAGCAAACGTTATAGAATTCCGCTAATAATTCGGCTATATATCCATCTAAACGCGACCGTTTGCTCGTCCAGGTTGTTCTCGGACTTAGAGAGGCACCAGTAAGAGTTAGATCCTGTGATTGACATGTTTTTGAACTGTTTGTGTTCGAGCATATTTTTGAAAAATAACAGAGTTTACTTTCCCTTTTTACTCACGGACTGCTTACGATGGAGTAGTAAGCCAATGATACCTGGTCCTGTTTTTCTCGACATCGCAGTGATTCGGCACGATCGAATAGGCCTTATCATGGTTTTAAAAGCCATCTTGACGAGTAGGCAAACGCGTGCATGAGAAAGTACAGTGTTTGTTTGAGAATCTGATGTCGAATAATTTCTGCAAAAACGGCTGTTCTTAAAAAAATACACAGCAAAGCAAAGCACAGAAAAACATTCTACTAACAAATTTTGGGGCCGTTACTGTGCTTAAATTTCGCCAGACACTTGCTTTAGATTTTCCATCTATTTGTCTGCAATTTTTTCGGGGAAATTTTCGTCGGCAGAAAGAGAAATGTGTATAGACAAGTGTATAGCTGCATGTAACGCCCTCAATTTTTTTCAGTAAAATCGTTAGAAGTGAGGCTTTAGTTTACAATTCATTTTTTAGAATGTTTTTCTGTGCTTTGCTTTGCTGTGTATTTTTTTCAGAACAGCCGTTTTAAAGGAAATTATTGGACATTAGATTCTCATACAAACACTCTAATTTCTCAGGCGGTTGCCAACTCGTCGAGATGGCTTCCAAAACCGTGATAAAGCCTATTTCGCAAGATTAATGTGTGTTTCCCCAAGATTAAAACAAAGACATCAAGACAGCGTCTCTTTTGTTCTGTAAGCATCTAAATTATAAACTAGTTATAGCTATCGCTTAGTGCCAAAGAGAAAAGATTTTACCGATACGCGCGCGCTGTTCACTTTCCTTAGAAATGTCACGAATTACGGCAATTTGTAAAAACTAGATTGAACTTGATTCGATTCCATAAGCGAAAATTACCTTGAAAATAGTAAACTAAACTGTTCTATTGCGTACAGAATTTGCGATCCCGACATTACATAGCCTTTTTTTCTTTTCGAGATATTGAAGAGGGTGTTTTTATCCGAAGTTGCGCACAGTTCATTTTGAGTAAAATTTGGTGGTCTTATAAGCAAACTTACAATCCTCGAAAAATCATATTAGAGTCCGCGAATATTCAACGTACAGATTTTGTATTTGGTCTCTTTTTAAAGCTAAAAAAAATTATGGTGCGCCGATGAAAGCTTCCGAATTGTTTTGCTTCAAAGACACAATAAATTTTGCGGCGTTATTATTTTTCTTAGCGGCAGGCAATAAAAAATTCTAGCAGGCAAATGCGACAGCCATAAGTGTAATATTTAAGCAATAGAAAATGTTTTCCGTGTTTGCATAGCCTGATGTAAATTCGAGACAGTTATGCAAACCCGAGACGAAGTCGAGGGTTTGCATAACTGTCGAGAATTCTCCTAACGCCTCGAGTGTTGATATCAGGCTATGCAAACACAGGAAAAAAGTTTTCTATTGCTTTTATAAAATAAATTTTCCGAGAAAAAACGCAAAACTCTTTGTATGGCACTAGTTAAGAGAAACTCTTACCAGTCGCAAAGTCTTGTCCTCGAAGTCTTGCACCCATAATCAGTTCTTGTTTTGCAAAAAGATGCTTTCCAAAATACGGACTTTTCTCGCTTTAAATGTCAGCTTAAGCGAAAAAAAAATCGACACACCTTCCTTGTAACGATTTTCCAAGTTTCAGCCAACGAAGGAATGGGTAAATAAAGTAAACTTGTCGAGTTTTGAACTTGAGAACTTTTTCAAATTCATACTGTGTGATTAGCGCGCGAAAAGCAAAACATCTTGACGCCACAACCATGTTTACATACTCTCATGCAAACACACTTCTCTCAGCCAATCAGAGCGCGCGTACTATCATTATAAATAGATTTAGCCAGGGCTAAAAGAGAAGCTCCCATTAATAAATTTATAATTTAAATCAAACAATAAACTTGTAATCAACAAGTCAGTTAACTTAAGGGCACATTCATAGATGGACGTTTGAGAAAAAGGCTAAGTGATTTTAGAGTGAAACATCTTACATCGGGTTGATAGCCTTATATATACACCAAAAAACAGCAATCATCTTCGATCACATTCAAAAGCCATAATAGCTCTTGATTACACTAGATTAATTAGGCCTAGTAACAAATTCTTGGAAAACAAATCAGGCCGAATTTTTTGCGTTCGACAAGTTTACCCTACAAAATCGTGCCAACAAATCTGGGGGTGAGTAAACCAACCTTTTGTACCGTTTATACATCACATCTGACATGAAACAGTACTACGAGGCGCTGTATTTATCATTCCGACCTCGGAAAGATGCGGTATTTCACAATTTTTCAAGACAAATTGCACTCAGTCAATATTCAAGACGATCAATCGTGGGCTTTTAGCGAAACTGTTCAAAACATTTCCAAAATTACCTATACCGCCAGCCGGTTCTCACTTTTGACAAGGTCCAAATTTTCAGTGCGAGCTGTGTGGTAGAGTGTTTTTATTTAATGGTTTTATAACGATGTGTGATCTTAAAAAGCATTTGATACGCGCTGCATTTTGAGTACTCCTACAAGCGATGTTCATGAACGACTGAAAACAAACGGCACAGCGATTGAAATTGCATGAGAGACTACTAACAATCAATAAAAGAAATATAACTCGGTGAAACATTTACAGAGACAACAATTTTCATTCACGAAGACAACTATTAAAGTGTCTCTAAAAATCCTGAGTCTTTAATACTAAAGCTTAAGTTTATGTTTTAAGTCGGCCCCCCGGTGTTTGCTCCAATTACTCAGACTTACCATTCGGGATGCAGCTCCTGAAAGCCATCAAGTAAGGCCAGAATCGCTTAAGACGTTTAAGCCATCTTACGCATCAAGCAAGGTGAAAAACAAAAACGATGCCATCCGAAATCGGATTTCCGACTTTGACAAGCGACGTATTACCCAACCAAAACCCAATAAACAAACCAGCCATGAATAACAGAAGACTCTTGATAGCAGCTGTATTTCATTGTATATCCATTGGAAAAAGGCAGTTAAAAACATCACAAGTTGACACAAAACTCTGTCAGCTTCAGCTGTCAAAGTTAACAAGTTTTTAGATGCTGCATAAATTTTCCGCATAAACTCACCTGTCAATTTTGGAAAAATCAGAGCATAAAAATTGGACGTAAAGCGTGACCAACGAGTGACCATGGTAAGAAAAGGTCTTCACCGCCTGTATTGTTAAATAACTGGCTGAATTTTTGCGTCCGAGGTCAGCTTTAAATCAAAATCTTAATAGCGCGGAGTTAAGTGACATAAACACAACATCTATCATATGAATTAAAACAAATAAACTTAAACCTGCGATCATTTGAAAACCAGTGACTTGTCAGCGGATAACTTAAAAAAATACTCGACCTCGATGGGTCGACACCTGAGCCCGCGATACGGTCAGGTGATACTGGTCAGCGGATACCCTGTTTTGACAGCTGTCAATTGAT
>BOPM01000853.1:84068-88884 GCA_022179025.1 Porites australiensis | reverse complement strand
GTTTGCATAACTGTCGAGAATTCTCCTAACGCCTCGAGTGTTGATATCAGGCTATGCAAACACAGGAAAAAAGTTTTCTATTGCTTTTATAAAATAAATTTTCCGAGAAAAAACGCAAAACTCTTTGTATGGCACTCATTAAGAGAAACTCTTACCAGTCGCAAAGTCTTGTCCTCGAAGTCTTGCACCCATAATCAGTTCTTGTTTTGCAAAAATATGCTTTCCAAAATACGGACTTTTCTCGCTTTAACTGTCAGCTTAGGCGAATAAAATCGACATAATTTCCTTGTAACGATTTTCCAAGTTTCAGCCAACGAAGGAATGGGTAAATAAAGTAAACTTGTCAAGTTTTGAACTTGAGAACTTTTTAAAATTCATGCTGTGTGATTAGCGCGCGAAAAGCAAAACATCTTGGCGCCACAACCATGTTTAAATACTCTCATGCAAACACTTCTCTCAGCCAATCAGAGCACGCGTACTATCTTTATAAATAGATTTAGCCAGGGATAGAAGAGAAGCTCCCATTAATAAATTTATAATTTAAATCAAACAATAAACTTGTAATCAACAAGTCAGTTAACTTACGGGCACATTCATGGGTGGACTTTTGAGAAAAAGGCTAAGTGATTGTAGAGTGAAACATCTTACATCGGGTCGATAGCCTTATATATACATCAAAAAACAGCAATCATCTTCGATCACATTCAAGAGCCATAATGGCTCTTGATTACAGTAGATTAATTAGGCCTTTTAACAAATTCTTGGAAAACAAATCAGGCCGAATTTTTTGCGTTCGACAAGTTTACTTTACAAAATCGTGCCAACAAATCTGGGGGTGAGCAAGCCAACCTTACTACCAGGCGCTGTATTTATCATTCCGACCTCGGAAAGATGCAGTATTTCACAGTTTTTCAAGACAAATTGCACTGAGTCAATATTCAAGACGATCAATCGTGGGCTTTTAGCGAAACTTTTCAAAACATTTCCAAAATTAGCTATACCGCCAGCCGGTTCTCACTTTTGACAAGGTCTAAATTTTCAGTACGAGCTGTGGTAGAGTGTTTCAAGTAATATATCAAACATGAGATGCAGTGTTTCATCACCAGATGAAACACCAAGAAGAGAGTTGAAAATACGACGCGCAGCGGAGCATTTTTGACGAACTTCGAGGTGTTTCATCTGGAGATGAAACACTGTGTCGAATGTTTGATATTTCTTCTCAAACAAAATCGTTTTTGAAGGAGAAATTAAGGATGCAAATACTAAGCAGTGTTTCATCCGATTTCCAAACACTCATTAAACATTAATTTCCTTTGTATTTTCTTCATGAATTATTAATGAGTTTGAGAATAAACATTAATAGAGTTCCTCTTCAACAAAATAAAGAATTTATTATGTTTATTTTTTATTTAATGGTTTTATAACGACGCGTAATCTTAAAAAGCATTTGATACGCGCTGCATTTTGAGTACTCCTACAAGCAATGTTCATGAACGACCGAAAACAAACGGCACAGCGATTGAAATTGCATAAGAGACTACTGACAATCAATAAAAGAAATATAACTCGGTGAAACATTTACAGAGACAGCAATTTTCATTCACGAAGACAACTATTAAAGTGTCTCTAAAAATCCTGAGTATTTAAGATTAAAGCTTAAGTTTATGTTTTAAGTCGGCCCCCCGGTGTTTGCTCCAGTTACTCAGACTTACCATTCGAGATGCAGCTCCTGAAAGCCATCAAGTAAGGCCAGAATCGCTTAAGACGTTTAAGCCATCTTACGCATCAAGCAAGGTGAAAAACAAAAACGATGCCATCCGAAATCGGATTTCCTACTTTGACAAGCGACGTATTTCCCAACCAAAACCCAATAAACAAACCAGCCATGAATAACAGAAGACTCTTGATAGCAGCTGTATTTCATTGTACATCCAGTGGAAAAAGGCAGTTAAAAAAATCACAAGTTGACTCAAAACTCTGTCAGCTTCAGCTGTCAAAGTTAACAAGTTTTAAGATGCTGCATAAATTTTCCGCATAAACTCACCTGTCAATTTTGGAAAAATCAGAGCATAAAAATTGGACGTAAAGAACGACCAACGAGTGACCATGGTAAGAAAAGGTCTTCACGGCCTGTATTGTTAAATAACTGGCTGAATTTTTGCGTCCGAGGTCAGTTTTAAATCAAAATCTTAATAGCGCGGAGTTAAGTGACATAGACACAACATATATCATATGAATTAAAACAAATAAACTTAAGCCTGCGACCATTTGAAAACCAGTGACTTGTCAGCGGATAACTTAAGGTCTCGGTAAAGGAAAACGAGGTGCCCACAGAAAAAAATTCTAGTCGCGCGAGTATTTTCGCTACAAAGGCAAGTTATATATCAAATTAAAGCTAAAAGACTAAATTACCTTATAAAAGATCTTATTTCATCGAATTTCAAAAGGCGCTTAAGCTTTTTGTTCTCGAACTCAGAGGTATCGAGTTTACTGCTGAAGCTCCAGCCCTTTCGCGTTGTTAAATATTCACTTCCTTTTTATTGCATCTGATTGACAGATAAAAGACCTAAAAAAGGGTGTGAGGAATTTTCCGATTTCCCTTTGTAACTGATTTTATGTCAGTTTCTTTGCGTAAATCGCGCTCGAGATTCGACTTTTTAGTTTGAAATGCAATAATTCCGCTAATACGAGACATATGCAAATTTCCTCACACCCTTTTTTAGGTCTTTTATCTGTCAATCAGATGCAATAAAAAGGAAGTGAATATTTAACAACGCGAAAGGGCTGGAGCTTCAGCAGTAAACTCGATACCTCTGAGTTCGAGACCAAAAAACTTAAGCGCCTTTTGAAATTCGATAAAATAAAATCTTTTATAAGGTAATTTAGTCTTTTAGCTTTAATTTGATACATAACTTGCCTTTGTAGCGAAAATACTCGCGCGACTGGAATCTTTTTCTGTGGGCACCTCGTTTCCCTTTACCGAGACCTTAAAAAAATACTTGACCTCGATGGGTCGACACCTGAGACCGCGATACGGTCAGGTGATACTGGTCAGCGGATACCCTGTTTTGACAGCTGTCAATTGATCACAACATTGATGCGCAATCAGTTTTCTCCTGGGCTCCCAAACTAGCTAGAAAGTGTGAGAGTAAACATTGGTTTCCCTGTGGTGCGGACGGACGGTCGCTCGGTCGGTCGATCGGTGTACGGTCACGTGATATCCAAATGTTCTGGAATGGGTAGATTTACTAAGCTATGGGGCTCCGACTACGCGCGCGCGCTTAGCGCACGCGTGGATCTTCGCTATGATGCAAATGAATCCACCCGGCGATTGGTTGAAGACTGGATGAGCACAAGACTCACAAACAAGCACACGGCTCGTGGATTCTCTATTCTGCATCACGTGTTCGCTCAAAAACAATGCATTCTCTGTTCTGGAATACGTCATAAAAGTTACCTCAATTACTATATGTTACATCGATTCGAGATTTTTTCTGCCTTGGAACTTTCGCGCATGGCTCAATTAGGCTCCCGCCTTGTAGCCTCGCGTCGTCGCAAGGCTGCTAGTTGGCAATCAGTAGCGACAAATAAGTGTCTGAAACAGTCTTGGTCTTTATCTTTGGTCTAAAGTCTTTTGTAGGTTGTTTATAAAATAAAACTTTGATTTATTTTGTTGACTACCACAATATGTTGTTGTTGATTTTTTGTTTCCACTGCGTTTTTATAAATGAAAGGAGTTTTTACTTCAAAACTACAAGGAAATTTGTCTTAACACCTTTATTCTTGAAGTTATGAATATATGAAAATCATATATGTGAACTGCGGAGTGAAGAATTAAATGAAGGATGATCATCGCTGTTATATACGCAACTTTTCCAGTTGCGAAAAAAAAGCCTGAAAAAATTTCAGGCTTGTACGGGATTCGAACCCTTTACCTCTGCGATACCGGTGCAGCACTCTACCACTTAAGCTAACAAGCCAAATGGGAGCAGGTCGTTGAATTGGTTCGTTATAAACCCGTGAAAGGGTGATGATGAATTTTTTCGTTCATTTAATTCTTCAGATCAGATGTGTAAAGGTACGGTAAAACGGGGAACGAAAAATGTACAACTTGATTTGCAACATTAACTGCTGCAAAAGAAGTTCAATAGCGGTTATGCATGTTTTAGCACTCACGAATTAGACCTGTCTTGCAAAAAATGAGGTTGTTGCAGGTTTCAAAAGAATTGATTAACGAGTAGTTCTACTGTTTTGCAACAAAATATATCAAGGTTTTCCGTTTTATCGGCCCTTTCAAACGTTTTCAGCAAGTGAAGGACGTCCCGTGTATGGCGTGATTCCCGTGTAAAATGATCCAATCAGAAGTTAGTATTCACCCAACTGGCTTATTGCAAGACAGGCTTGAATGTGGGTAATAAAACTCACTTTGAATTCCAACTCGTTTGCAGCATAAAGTTACTAAAGAACTAGCACTTTTTGGTTGCCCTTTTAAGGGAAATCCTCTTTTTCCGTGACATTTCAAGCAGTGAGCTGTATTTTTTTGCT
Organism: Porites australiensis; assembly: GCA_022179025.1. Taxonomy (NCBI): domain Eukaryota; kingdom Metazoa; phylum Cnidaria; class Anthozoa; order Scleractinia; family Poritidae; genus Porites; species Porites australiensis. The sequence continues at coordinate 84,339 of BOPM01000853.1, read as the reverse complement.
TCAAAAAAACGTTTAACTTAACTCAAGGGAAAAAATCTAATGCGGCTTTCTTTACCCATACTACCTGAAGGAGGAAGTGAGCGCTGTATGCAGGACAAGGCATCGTTATTTCCTCAACCCGCGGGTGCTAAAAGAGGTCTTCGGATACTTTGCGATCAGTCATATAAAAAATCGTGAAATATTGCTTCGTTCACTTACAGTGTTTGCAACGAAAGGAGATTTGAGAATATCCCTGACGGGAGCACCTTGACATCGTTGCTTCCCAAATCTC
>BOPM01000853.1:71568-74068 GCA_022179025.1 Porites australiensis | reverse complement strand
ACGAAAATTGTGTAGACACGGAAAGATTATTCATTATTCCTCGAAATAGAATGGAAAAAGCGGATTTGTAATAGTCAGTCAAAGGATTAATTTTCATTCCTTTTCCTTTCAAATCGCTGTGTATTTGACTCTTTTTGTAATTGTTTTTTAATAAAGTTTTTAAAACCGTATCTCTTGCCTGGTTCAATTGCTAGCAATTATTATTAGTCGCGAGTTTCAATTGATCCTTGTTAAGTTATTTAAATAATACGTCAAGATGCTCCCTTGGGTTTTTCCTATAGAGATGAACTAATTTGTATTCAACTTTGGTCTTGTGAACTCGCATAATTAACTGACTAACGGTGCGTGAAAATGACACGACTTTAATAGTTTTTCATTTCCTCGAGATAGAAAAGAAGAAAACGGTTTTGCAATAGTCAGAAAAAATTGAAATAAAGAGTTTTCAGCCCATAGCAGTGATGCAGCTTTTCTTGTTGAATGAGTTTGTCAATCAAAGCTGTATTAGTCAGTTGGAATACATGACCGATAAAACTGGCTATCTTTTGACGCTTGACTTTTTCCACTTCGTCAATCGGCAACAGAGGTGTAGCGCTCGATTCGACTTTTTTCAGAGCAAACTGAACTTTTAAGAATAAAATGTTGAACGGAAGCCGCGCTTTTATTTTGTAGACATAATAGATTCTCCATGAGCCAATCAGGGTTAAAAGACACCGGGCAAGTCTAGGCAAGCCTATTGCGCCTATTGTATTAGAGAGACGCTCATTAGTAAACCTATTCACTTCATTATATATGGAGGAAGAGCCTCATTAGTATGGAGGAACACACTTTTTCCTCAGGTTATAACAATGGGTGACGTCATAGACTTTACCCTTTTACATATCAATGACTTACCTCGACCTACCTCGACCTAATTCGACAATTACTCGACACCAAAGAGGCTTAATTTTCAACATATTAGACTACTGGATATCCAAACTCCTTTTCTCCCACTTGTTATACACAACTTGCTGTCGGAAGAAGCTGTTGTAAGTGTCATCGCCCAATGACGCGCACAAAACTAGGACAATTTGCGAACTAACACTCCACACAAGGGCTCTCAAAAATGTTCGTGACAACTTGGTTGTCAGCAAATCCCTGAAGCTTTTGTTAAGTGACAATAAAGAAACAAGTGTAACGATTTCGCGAATAATATTATCCATATGGAACTTCCGACAACTTACCTGGAGGAATGCTAGCAAACCTCCAGTTCACTGAGTTGCAGATAAGGCCGAAAACAAAACCGAAACCCACATTGATCTTCCAGATGACGTTCCAGACTTTTTAGATACTACAATCGTCGTAAAGCTAACCACCAAAACAACACTGACTATATTAGCGGCGCCTCGAAGATTTGTCGGCCAAAACAAAGTAATGCCTCCACGACTAGCCTTCAGCAACTGTACACAAAGACACAACGAATCTACCACAGATTGTGAAGCCCGGCTCTGAAGCACCACCAAAAAGTCCATATATTCGGTGATAAAAGACTCACTTTTGGAAGGTAGGCGTGGCCGTCTGTGCATTGACGTCCGCATAAAAAGGACCTGAAAGAACTAATTCGTCAACATTACAAAGACGAGCGCGAAGGGAAACATCATTGTCATTTGAGAAACAAAGCGTCCGAACAAAGTACTAGGAGGCTGCCCACAACATCAATAAAAAGTCATTGTGGACTCTGCCAACCAGAAGGTAGAAGAGCAGGAAAGTCACGTGACACATAAGCCCCCAAGCCCTTTGGAACACAATGCGTATGATGTAGGGGCAAAATTGCTCTTAAGACAGCCAAACAAGCAGGCCATGAAACTGTTGCGGGCGCTATCTGTTACTCGTAGACCACCTTGCTAAAGTATGCAGATCTTCAAAGACAACTTAAAGCCTAGAGCTTAAGAGAAGCTAAAAAACAAGCAACAGGCGCCTCCTTCGCCCCGATCAAAAACTAATTGCCAGTTTCACAGGGGAAAACGACTCATTTGGTTATTATTTATCCCTTGCGTTTCGCTTGTCTTTAGTCTTCGCTGTTCGTGGCAACTCGAAAAATGAAAAATACAAACTTATAAGGCTTCACTCTCTGTCAATCTGGAAAGGACTGTATGTAAAGCTTCGAGAAACTATCATTTGCGCTAGACTGAGACCCTCCCACGCCAATAAATATCCTTAATTATATAGCTCTTAGTTAATCCGATATTGTCAGTAAAGCTATTATCCTTTTACAAAGTGTCTAATTAAGGATTAATTTGGATAGTTTCAGATAGGGCTTTCCTTTACAAATAGGCAAACTGCCCAATTCAAGAAAAATAGGACAGCTGCTCTGAGCCAATCAAATGCCAGAAAATACAATAGGCAATGCAATCTAGCCAATCAGCGCAACGTCCCTGTCACAACGCGCCAAAAGAAAATTCCTTGGCTGACGGCGGTTCGTCGGCGAACACTCTTGGCTTCTTGTTGCTGTGAATATCGTTTT